>OMNV01008938.1:6687-16767 GCA_900303265.1 Brotula barbata
CAGCCCCCCAGCCACACTCCAACTGTCATTCGTTCAGTTCATCAGCAGGTTCCTGACTCTTTCGGATGACACTGGATGGTTCTTTCCTCTCTGCTGCTGTTTGCTCTGCTGGAATGTTTGTTATATTAGAGGGGCCTAAGTGCCATAATGGAAGAAGACCAAAGTGGTTCGGAGTGTTTCCTGACTCCTTTTTATGAAATTATCAATTACGCTAAGATGCTGCTTTCCGATCATTCTTGGAAAACAAACTTGACCGGTCCGATCCTTTTTAAGTGCAGCCTATTATCACACCTTTTCCTATTCTGTCAGATTAACTCTCAGGAGGAAATGAAACAGTAGACTCAATACACTCGAATGATACGTTTGACTTCACTCAACAATCAGTGTGTTACAATTACAGCGACACTGATTGGTGCTACAACTAATCAATGTCAGCAGGGGTCGACCCAACACTGTAATCACAATCAGTAGAAAAACTGACGATACTGAGCATGACCAGATTTCTACAGTTCTAGTATAGCAGGTATAGTATAGTTAGTATTAAGTATAATCAACTATAACATTTTCTGTAAATTTGCTTGAATTCCTAAAAGTGTTCATACTTTTTCAGTCCACCTTTGTTGTGTTTTGGTTTTTTTATGAGAAACAAATACAGAGGTGGCAGGGAATTTGAACCCTGGACCTTCCTGTGAGGCTAAAGTGCCAATCACGGTTCCACGCTGCCGCACACATGAATGCAATTCTTTATTTTGGCCCAAAAGCTGTGAAGTGTGACGACACTGTGAATGTAATGGCTCCCTGTACCGCAGGTAGCAGAAATCCCCAAAGACCCAGACGGAAATAACGAGAACCCAACCTGAGAGTCGGGGATCAAACCCTCCGACAGCGAAACCGATACAAAGTGCGTCCTCACACACAGACTCGGGGAAGGACTTGCAACGGAAGCAGCGAGGGAATGTCCTTCTCCGATAGCAAGAATCACCTCAGATGAGCGTTGGCTCTGAAATGGAAATCCAAATGTGTTTATCTGTCTCGGGGGTCAGCGGGAAGGACGTTTGCCACCCTCTCTTCCCGTGTGATGGCTTCTCACTTACACTTGCAGCAGCTGCTCTCTCCTGACACAGCATTAGACCTCTATCTTCTCTAATCGAGCTCTTAATGGCTGCCAAGCACGTTTTATTCTGCTTTGCAACTTTTAGAATGTAATCATCTGACCCCTGTATTGAACTTGGCACTGGCGTTGCCTCTCTCCTGGGCCTATCTCACAGTAATTGACTCCTTAATTCTTGGTATGGAGTCAGCTGTTTCTTATCTCAGAGATGTTGCTTTTGCTGCATACTTGCTTTTTTGGGGTTATATTGGTAGATACCCTGACTTTATCTTCCCATGTGGGAGTGTGTCTGTATCTCATCCTCGATGGTGCCTTTTATTGAGTAGCTCTAAAAGTAACATTATTTGGGGGCAAAGCGGCTCACAGACATAACAACGGTTCAGTATGGGAGTAAATCCTCTTATCAATAAAAACACATCTTCAGACAGTTATTTTAAGACTCCTCGCGAATCCAGATGACTAAAATATTATCATGCGGCCTCCTAAGGCAGACAGAGTTCTCAGTGAACACTGCAGTAATTACGTCGGCGTTCTCGTGCTGCACCGCACTGCCGTGTTCGGTACACGTCAACAACGTCTTAAAGGATTAAGAGTTAAATTACAGCAACTCATCGCTCAGTTGCAATCAATTTATCGAAGTTTCTGGGTTTAATCGAGCAGAAACTGCAAAATCCTGTCCCATCCCTCATTATCATTTGCTATTTTCCTGATGACTGTTTGTGTTACTGTTTAGCATGCAGGAGCTCTATAGCTAAAGTGTGTGTGTGTTTGTGTGTGATTAGTCCGTTCTTGCTGTTCTACCATTTCCCTACGAGTCAAAACAAAATGTGCACTCACTGTATTGTACATTTTTGACTGTAGCTCACTATTTTGCTTCACAAGTTGGATTTTGCCGCTCATGTAAAGGCAGGGCACTTAAGTGTGAAAGCACCATATGGTTGTGCATCATTAACACCACTCTTCCCTGTCCAGGTCATTCTCACCCAGCAGGGAGCAAAATTACAGCCATCAGGCAGGAGCGGGGGATGAAGGAGGAGAATTGATCTGCTCCAAAAAAAAAAAAATCAATAGCAACTGATAGAAATGTGTGTTCGTTTATTTATTTATTTATTTTTCCACTAGATGTATGTACCATAAACGATTCTTTCAGATATCACATTACGATCTCACCTGGACGGGAGGTTTTATTGATTCTGTCAAACTCGATCTAACAGACGCTAAAACAGCAATATAGCAACAATAAATAAATAAATAAATAAATAAATAAATCTCGCTCAGAAAGGATGACCACTGTGTGCATTAATTGAAATGAGGCTCATCTTCATTCCAAACGTGAATCATCTCCCCCTGTGCAATCTTTGTCGATTCTAACAGCAGCGTGATGATTGGATGTATCAATAATAGCTTTGTAAAACTATAACCCATATATGTCAGTTCAGTTTGTTATGCTGCAGCTGTCTGCCCTCCTCTCTCCATCTTACTCACACTCCAACACACACACACACACAACCATCCTAGACCATCCCAGCAGGCCTCACAGGTGATAATCAGAGCATTATGGCTGTAATTCCACTATGGAACAGAGCGTCTTGCCTTCAGCTTCCTGTTGGCAGTCAGGCTGACTTCCTGTCAGGACTCATAATGTCCGGCAGGCTCGGTGGGCTTTCTCTGCAGATCATCCAGCTGAATGAAAGAGGGGAGGAGAGGCCTGTGAGCAAAGAGAAACCGCCGAATGCAAACATGTTTGCTTTTACGAGCCTCCTGCCAGTGTTTATGTGCCACCATCCGCCTGTAGAAGGGAGTTGAAAATACAACCTGGCTGCTTCTATAAGCCTGACTGATGGAGATAACTTAGCATGGCTCTGCTTTGCTGCTAACATACAGGCCTGTCCCACTGAAATTTGGAGTTAATGCTGACTGAGTCCCCCTAAAACGGTCACCGCTTGTCACTTCCTGGTTTGATCTCTTTGACTTAAACACCGATAAACACCGTCGTCCCCAATCATAACTGACCAGGTATTTCCTCCTTTTCTGCGTTCTTTCTTTCTCCCTGTCATCTTGTTCTCTCTAGCAACAACAGCCTCAGCCGCAGCCAATCCGGATCATCCCATCCCAGTCAGCACAGCCCACATCACTGCCCAAGCCTGTGCCTTCCGTCCACCACACCCCGCGGCCGCCGCTGCCGCCGCACACACCCCACGCCGCCAGCCTTCCGAGCTGCCCCGGGCGAGGCAAGATGGCCAAGTTCCTTAACCCGGAGGAGATGACCTCCCGAGACTACTACTTCGACTCTTACGCTCATTTTGGCATCCATGAGGTACAGCAGTCAGACAAAACACGGTGCCATAAAGCAAAACAACACCAAGGTATCCTCACGTGCAAATATGGTGAGGAGCATTTCTGTATCTCTCCTCATCACGGATGGATACAGAGAGAGAACTCATCCCTGGGCTGCAGTCTAAAGAGAAAACACAGGCAGAGAACATCCCGTATTGTAACCTGTGAAATGAATTTTATTGTGAAAGATTTGTGGAATGTAGGCCAGGTGGAATTTTTTGGAATTTCTAGTGAGAAAGACGGAGAACGACTGATGCTGCCGGCTCCTCCGGGCAGATTCAACTTTTAATTTGAGTGGAGAATTATGCACCCATGAAGGGATAAAAATACAATTATGTGGAGAGGTGGGTGACGTTTGTCCCCGCTCCACGGAGACATCACAGCAGGCTGTCGTCAGGCGTCCACAGAGTGTTGTTGTTGTTCTTTGTTGTTGTCAACACAAACAAATTGTCAGTCCCCTCACGGGTGGTTCACGTTGACGTCTTCCTGACTTTAGCTGTTTGATTTTTGTCACACCAGGAGATGCTGAAGGACGAGGTGAGGACGCTCACCTACAGGAATGCCATGTACCACAACAAACACGTCTTCAAGGACAAAATAGTGCTGGATGTGGGGAGCGGGACCGGGATTCTGTCCATGTTTGCAGCCAAAGCAGGGGCGAAGCACGTGTACGGGGTAAGAAACGCAGCCTTTGACTGCACCGCTATCACATCCAACCATCAGCATCAAATCACAGCGCTATGGCGACCAGCCTGACAGGATGTGCACACGCGGCGTGGGTTTGTGTCTGTGTGCACATGACTCAGTTGGTGTGTATGCGTTCGAGCGTTCTCATCAGACGCCCTGTAATCGTCTGTAATCTTGTCTGACGGTCAGGTGATTAAAGCGTGTGTTGTCTCAGGCGGGCGCTGAATTCACAGCTCCCTCTGTTATAGTGTACAGGAGGAATAGTGATTGCTGCTCAGGACACATGATGAGGATCCAGACCACTGGGAAGAGATAACCATGAGGAACTTATTTTTGTACGGCTCCAGCCTGAACTCCTTTGCCTCAGGGGGGGAATGATTAACTCTGAATTGTCGTCGTTTTGAGCCACTGGTCGCCATGATGTGTTTACTTACTCTCTCTCTCTCTCGCTCTCGCTCTCTCTCTCTCTCTCTCTCTCTCTCTCTGTGACTTATATCCTTTTTCTCGCTTGTCCTTTTCTCCTCTTTTTTTTTTATCTCAACCTTCTCGTTTGCCATTTTGTCTTTAAACTTGAATCCCAGTGTCACTTCTGCTCGTTTGGTAGAATTTCATTCATGTAAATGGGTTTTAATACATCTTTGATTTATGTGCTGCTGGTCTGAACGATGGGCTAAAGCCTCAGACCTTTATCACACCGCCACCGCTTCACATCAACGTGAAAGATGACCACGGGAGAGGCGGTCGGGCTGGGCTGCGCGCCAACATTCATGAAGAAAAAATGAAGGAGAAAATCATGTGGAAAGATGAACCAAGTTCACTGACACCATGTTGACTCCATGGCTGTGAGTCAAGATTACAAGAAACCAACTTATTAATGAAGCAAAGAATTTCATAAATCAACTACAGCCTGTTCCTTAAGCATTTCCTATCAAACTAATGAAACATGAGCAGCATTAGCCTGTTCCTAATGGGTAGAACATGGAAATGCTAACACTGATAACAGAGGCTCGAATTATGGGAAGCAAACAAAAGTATGTTCGATCATTTTGGATAAATAGCAGAAAAATGTTTGTTCCAGTCATGCATCTGTGTTAGAGCAGATAAATGATGGACACGTGAGACAGGTGGGAAGAAGACCGAAAAAGTAGCAGTTTATGTTTATATGAATCAGATAAATTAGCTGAGTAAGCCACTTAAATGAAAATCTGTCATGGCGTCTCATCTGTGCCCTCTAGTGGTCAAATAATTCCTTAACACGGCGTCAAACTGTCCTCCATCACCCAAACGTTCTTATAGCATGTTTTGTCCGCCTGTTTTATAACTTGTACGTTAACGGCTCCCGCTGCCTTGACACCTAAACGCAGACTTAGTAAGTTTGAGAGTCTGGGGAGAGGAGCACCACACAGAGAGTCTCCAGGGACGACTACATTAACGGTGACTCTTCCTGACAGTAGGGAGAGGTGCTGAGGCCCCCGTGAGCGGTGTTCACTCTAAACATGCCCGCAGGCCTCGGTCCTCCCGTGAATCACGGCTCTGATGGACACGTGGCTAATGGCTGTCTCCTCGTGCAGAGCTTCGGGACTCACTGCCAATTAGAGGGCGGTGTTACCGTGGCTACAACCACACATAAACGGAACGGACACGCACACACGAGGACGGACGCGTTGGTCCAGCGTTTGTTTATGGGATGGATACAGGCTGGTATTTAATGAGCGGACGAATCAGTGTGACATGCTAACAGCTGACAGACACGAGGACTGAAGGCTTTGGGTGCCACCAGCAGCCTCCTCACCACTTTCCTCCTAATAGACAGCAGAGAATAGAAGCGCTCCAGGCGGCGCGTGCTAATGCTACGTCCCTGCATGGCCTGTTCACGCACGCTATGAAAACTGCAAACCTGACGTGTGAAAGGGGGAGCAGAGCCTCATTTCCGGCTCCATTTCCATGGACTCAAACACTAAAATGTGGGAGTCCAGCTGTGATTTATGAGGGACGGGTCCTCCTTTTATTCATCCACCTCACTGATCTCATTACTCCCAAACACACAGCGCCGCTCGGTACTTTTATGTGTCACTTGGTTGTCATCGAGAGGGTCCCAGCCGGGCCTTCTCGGCACACCGATCGTTAGAATCCAGTGTTTGATTATGACCAGCATGAATAAGTTCACACACCTCTGGTAACCACATTCACAGTGCAGGTAGAAAACACAGAACGAGGTGAAAACCTGTCAGATGCTGAATAGACCATACATGTGGAATTTTGCCCGTAGTTATTTTTAGAGCTATACACCTTAGTCGTACAGATTATGAGCTGAATGAAGGATCTCAATTAAGCATTTATCTCCTGGATTGTAGAGCAGAGCGCTAAGTATGGAGGGCTAAAAATGAGAACCGCTCAAAGAGATAGACAAAAATGATAAATGGATGGGCGTAAAAGTTGCAGGAAGGAATGATGAGGAAAAGAACAAAATAAAAGAGAGAAAGACAGGAAGACAAGACAGCAAATTTCAAAGAATTTCAAATAAAAGTTGAAGGTCCCACCAGACCTTTATGCCCGGTTGCCTCTGAGCGATGACTAATCCAGCCCATCACTGGGAAGACTGAGTGCTCATGAATATGGATTTTATTTCGGGTATTGGACCACATTCTGCTGAATTTATTTACGAATGGTTCCATCCATACAGCAGTGAGAGCGCCCGTCTTTTACGTCTGCATTATTAGTAGAAGTGAAGTCGCTCTCGTCCTAACAGATTCCAAGGATTCATTTCGTTTATGTTCTGTTTTCCCCTCACAGATTGAGTGTTCCAGTATATCAGAGTACTCGGAGAGGATCATCAAATCCAACCACCTGGACAGCGGTAAGGGGTCAAGTAGCTTCTTCATGTTTTCACTACTACTACTACTACTGACAAGTACAAGGATGAAGATGATGAAGAATAGGCTGTGGATAGGAATCGACTTTATAAAACACCATGTGCAGGAGGAGGTGGAGGAAAAGAAACCAGAGGAATCTTTATTTATTACGTCAAGCCCACACTGACTCATATGTATTCATTTGAGCAAACACCGTTCCAATTTGTTTCACTATAAATCAGACATTTTGTCAAGACGCCGCCGCAATGTTGAGAGCAAATTCACCGCCAACCTTCTGTCTCTGCATCCGCCAAATAATAACACCGTAAACAAACAAACAAACAAATCCCCCATCTGTAAACGTATCAGATACGGAGAAGAGGAAATAACACAACACCGCATGAAACTTAAAGCGCTCTGGATAGACAGGAAGAGATCACTGTGTGGACTCGCGCGTCGCACGGATCGCCGCGGAAACGAGTCAGATAACAGAGCTGATGTCGGCAAATCACAGGCAGGGCAAGGATCCGCTCAAACATGGCCGACGTCCAGCAGAACGAGGCGTTTTGCGATGTTAGCGATCGGTGTTTGTGTGTCGCAGTGATCACCATATTCAACGGCAAGGTGGAGGAGGTGGAGCTCCCCGTGGAGAAGGTGGACATCATCATCTCCGAGTGGATGGGCTACTGTCTCTTCTATGAGTCCATGCTCAACACCGTCATCTTCGCCCGGGACAAATGGCTGGTACGGAGTTTGGGGTCCGTGTGACCCACGTGCATGTTTGTAAAGGATGAATGAATAAAACTTTACACATAAAACTTTATGATGAACTCATTTCTTGTTTTTTTAAATTATTGAACCGATATTTACGCGTACATTTACTGCAGTAAAAGCAATAATGCAATAATTACATCTAGAACTATGTCATGGGAATATGCAGGTTTTATTCCATTAACCCGAGTCAGTCAAATGAAAAGGCCTCTTTGTTGATAACTGAAGGGCTCATTTGCATAATCAGATAAGTCTGCTTTTATGAAATTATAAAAATCTAATCAGCCTGGCATGCAAAGACGGAAAATAGTTCCAGGAAACTTTCTTTTTGTAAATAAACTCCTCTAGACTGATGCTGTAGTCCTGATGGTTTGTCTCTTCTCTTCTCGTTCGTCCAACAGAAAACGGGCGGATTGATGTTTCCCGACCGCGCCTCTCTGTACGTGGTGGCGATCGAGGACAGACAGTACAAAGACTTCAAAATACATTGTGCGTTCTCTGACATGTGTATGCGAGGCTTTCGTTTGTGTGTTGTCAGATATGAGTGTTTCAACGTTTGCGCCCCGGCTTCATCCTGGCTCCCATCGCTACTCCGTTAATGAAGCCACACGCACTCACACACTCTCACACACGCTCACACACGCTCACACGCAACCTTCACAGAGCTGCAAATGATTTTGAACTTTTCCTCGGGCATTGCAGTGAGAGCAATAATTGATATTATAAGTCAACAAGCCTCTCCGTGGCTGTGTCGTCCCGCTCTAAAAGCTGCCAGGAGCTCTGCGGATAATGTCTCCCCGATGGACACGCGGGGCTCCATTTAGACGATCTATGGAGCACAGTCTGGTGCACCACAGCGCCCGGAGCTTTGGCGTGTGCCCAAGTCCATTTTGCTACTTAGTTGGCGCATAATCTACCATGGAGGCACAGGGCACAAAGGGGTCACTCCTACTTAATCATAGGCTGAACAGGAAGTGAAACCATCAGAGCGTCACCTGTCTGTTCCCTTTAAGAGCCAAGACTGGACTTGGGGTAACAGGACGGAGAGACTCTCTGCTGAGGACACAGATCATCAAATCATCGACATTCTTATTTGCTGTAAGACACAGAAAACAGTCCACAAACGTGTTTTCTATTCATTTGTGTCATGTCCACAACGATACAGAGCGAACACGTGGCCTATCACTATCGTGTCCTCATCCTTTGACATCACCGGAACGCCCACACGGTGCCGTAAGCGGTACAACAACGACATCAGACGTCGGGGAGAAACAGAAAAGCACAGTTTACTCATTGAGTCGTACACACGCTGTCCACAAACTTGTCTCACTCCAGGCTAAAAGCCGGGCGTGACCTTTACACTGCATCAGAAATGGCCTTCTGAGGTACTCGAGTATTCACAGAGCGCCGCGCGGTCATTAGTGCTACTCGAGGCTGCGCGACGGCTCGCTTAAATGAGCAACAACAAATGCAAACCCGGTGTCTGCTGAAGTCCCTGAGGGTGTGTGACCCGCCCGTAAGCAGCAGCTACCTGACACACTCAACGAGTCGGCCCCTTCGGGTCATGATGGAGATGTTTGCTCGCACACTTCTCACGGAGCCTCGTGAATAATGCATGCGATCGTTTAGACGAAGCTGAGAGGATATTAGAGGCGAGAGGGGACCATCCGTTTCAAGGAGGCTCATGATAACAAAGATAATGGGACTTTTATACGTCTTTTCAAAATAGGACGTGTGGTGTCCTGGAGCAGATTAACTCAGGGGTTTTCAACCGGTGGTCCACGGCCCCCCGCTGCTCCGTTCTCGTGGTGTTTGCTTTGTACAACCTGAACATAAATAACACCGTGATGTTGTTTTGACCAGGGTGGGAGAACGTGTACGGATTCGACATGACCTGCATCCGTAACGTGGCCATGAAGGAGCCGCTGGTGGACATCGTGGACCCCAAACAGGTGGTGACAAACTCCTGTCTGGTGAAGGTCGGTAACATTCTCACCATATCCTCTCATAAACCAAAGCAACGTAGAGGAGAGTTACAGCTTTGTTATCCTCTCCCAGAATGCAACATGAAACATCTCCGTCTAGCCGCACGCTCCCTTTCATCTACCTCCGTACCTCTGACACGCTTCTGCTCTGTTCAAATTGAAACGTGGAGTCCCGAAATGAAATTTACACGCGTTGTCCAAACATCCTGAGGGATTGTGGGATTTTATTTATTTATTTATTTATTTATTTATTTTTTCTGGATCCATTTCCCCAACATAAACTGATCATGTCCTTCAGCGCTCTACATCAAAGTAAAGTAAGATGCTGCGGCTGCTG
>OMNV01008938.1:16800-74785 GCA_900303265.1 Brotula barbata
TCCTCTGAACTGTTTGGATTACTCCGATCAGAGCAGCGCCATGCATGTCAATAGCGACCTGTCTAGACATCCCGATTGTGCTCCCCGTCACAGTGACCTTCTTTTCAGGCCTGTTGATTGCACGGCTGCCCTATCTCACCCCCGTACCTGTGGAATACTGCTTCACGGCCATACCCTGACATCCGCATTGTTAGGCTCGCGCCGTTGATTGTCAAGCGTTGGCTTTTTCTTTGATCTCATTAAATTTCAAATGCTGAGAGGAACGCCGGAAAACGAGAAAACGGGCCGAAGGGATTCCTTTCTGTCTTCGGCTCCTAATTTAAAAAAAACAAAACAAAAACAGGAATAGTACCCCGCTGACGACTTTTATTGTCTTTTTAAAGGCTTACTCGGAAACCTCATTAAAGTTATATAACGGCCGAGCAAGACACATAGGACCTTATGTTTGGGAACATTATTCAGCAGGGGCTATTACCCAACAGAAGAGAGTATTATTAATTTAAGAGTAATGATCTGCATGATAAAGTTTATTTGAGCAGCAGAGCTGTTTAAGCTGCAACATATTAGCTTCCTGTCTCAACCTGTGAAATATACAAACTGCACGATCGCCTTCAATGATCTGGCAGATTCTTTCACGGGAGCCGTTGTTTGTTGCAGCTGAGATCTGGCGTTGATATTACATTGCTGTAGTTCCATGCAGCAAACCAGGCAGCAGAGACGGTCGGTTCCCGGTCGGTGGCAGTGACTATAGCGTGTAAATTAGCATAGATAGCACATTGGAAACAGCGCTTAACCTCCGTCTACCTGTAAGAACACGTTTCGCCCCAAGCCGTGGTCTCAGATGAGTTCTTCTCCCGCGTCTTGCGAAGTAATTAAAACATTATGACGTGTTTCTGCAGCGCCTTTCCGTCGATGGAGCAACATGTCCTCCTTCCCAGGGACTCGGCAGGACAATGAGATATCAGATACTCCGTTAAACTAATTGGAACCAGGGGAGGTGTAGAGATCGGGCTGCAGGCTCCATCTGTGAGCATCACCTGGAGCCTGACGGGAGTTAGAGGGCACGTTTCTTCTTTCATGCTTTGCCTTCTGAAATGTCATGAACGGTCCTGGGATTTGTTCTTCGGAGTCGCTTTGCCCCCCCCCCAAAATGAATGTGAGTGATCTTTGAGGAGATCTCTGCCCCTGCAGGAGGTGGACATCTACACGGTGAAGCCTGAGGACCTCTCCTTCACCTCGGCGTTCTGCCTGCAGATCCAACGGAACGACTACATCCACGCCCTCGTCACCTACTTCAACATCGAGTTCACCAAGTGTCACAAGAAGACCGGTTTCTCCACAGGTACAGTCACATGACACACACACACACACACACACGCTCACTTCATGTTACCGTTTCCTACACGAGCCCGTTTGTGGTCATGTGACGCTATTCTAACCAGCTCAGGATGGGTGTATGGGGCTGTAAAGCACAGAGAAGCAGTAAATCTGTTAATTAGCATTCAAAGCTAATTGCTGTGGCGAGATAAGAAGGCTGGGACGTAAAACTGCTCATTCATCTCCACGGTGCTTGGAGAGATGGCTGCGCCGGGTAAAAAGACAGTTCCCTCCGGCGTGATCTGTGCTGATTTACAAAAACAGTCAATATAATAGTAAATGTAACAGTTAGCGGTGATTTGAGCTCTTTAGGACTTTTTAATGTGTGTGTTTTTGTGGAAGGAAGTGAATTTCTGTGCCCAATGTTGCTGCTTTTGTGTCAAAATCTGGGTGTGACTGACCTCTGGTGGTGGTTTGATGGAAGGACGGCATCTCGTAGTGACAATGTGTCACCTTAAAGATTGGTATAACCTACCGATCCTCTTTTATTGGCCAAATCAATAAATCCATGCAACATCTCAGCACGGAGGAGATTTGAAAATCTTTTCTTGGATTAAATTTATTCAGGCCTCGTATTGATTTAAAGTTGTCTGTCAGACTTAACAGTCACTGTCCAATCTCAACATTCATTGTTGGCACAAAGTTTAAGATACGGATCTAAACGCACACACAAAGGGGTCACGGTGCGGCATTGATTTTTCTAGACAGATTTGAAGGACGGCGGAATCAGATAGACGAAGAAGAAAAATAAAAGAACGGGTCAAAGGTCAGAATTCACACCGGTCAGTAGAAACGTCTCACACACGCTGAATCAGCACAAGAAACAAAGACGGCCTGTCAGCTGTGTCCAGAAACATAACATGGCACCGAAAATGGTGATGGCAGTGTTTTTTTTTTAAATCAGTGGACTCACAAATGAAGGCATAGCTACTTCCTGTCCCCTCAGGACAGCTGGAAGGAATTGGATTTAAGTGGTACTGACCTTTTGAATCTCAGCCAACGATAAGTTAACGGTCAGCACACTGGGGAGCGATCACATTTGTTTGAGCGTGGGGTGTCGGGTATCAGTTGGGTGCAGCTGGAACTTTGTTTGCACGCTGTCAAGAGAACACACACAGACACACACACACACACACACACACATAGATATGCACACAGGATGGCATGGTCGTTTTGAAATGAATGAGGAGGAAGTGAAGACTCAAAACACTCATTACAATCAGTCCTGAAGTGAAGTATACATACAGTATGTAACATCGGTTCATTTTAAGGTGTGTGTTTTGGCTTCATGCCTGTAGTCTAAGGTCGTGTGTGTGTGTGTTTGTGTCACAGCTCCTGGAGCTCCATACACCCACTGGAAGCAGACAGTCTTTTACTTGGAGGAGTATTTGACAGTGCGAAGAGGAGAGGAGATCGTCGGCAACATAGCGATGAAGCCCAACGAGAAAAACATTGTGAGTTTCTTCAGTTTAATTATTTTAATCTACATTTTATTATGGTTATGGTTACATTTATGGTTTCTATCTTTGCTTTCTAAAAATGGCTTATTCACTGTGCTGCTCACCCACAGCAGATTTGTTTGTTAGATAGCGGTCAAGCACCCAACGGCTTTGTGATGATTTCCAGACAAACAACAACAGATTCCATTGTTGACCCTGTCGGTGCCCTCTCCTCTCCCTCTGAGTTTGCTCTCAGCACAAAAAGGCTGTATTACAGAGCTCAGACAACACCATGTTCAGCTGAAACACTGTCCCTCACGACCCACAGTCCTTTAATGTCTAACCCTCATGTCTAACAGAATTACTCTCTCACGCCGTTACATATTCACTTTATGGATATATTGCGTCATATCTGCTAGTATCTCTCTGAAAATCGTCTTTTTTGTCTTTGTGCTGACCCGCAGCGGGACTTGGACTTTACCTTTGAGCTGGATTTCAAAGGGCAGCTTTGTGAAGCGGCCATAGCTCACGACTACAATATGCGTTAGGCGTAGAGGGGCCGCGATGGAGACCTACCGGCAGTAACCCTCAGTGACCACAAGAGGGAGACAGACACTCTCCCACGACCACAGACACTTTGCCTGATAATAAAGGGGAGAAAATAAAGGTCAGCCGTGCGAAACACCAGCTTGATGCTTGTGACAGGCAAAAGTGGCCCTACTGACAAGATCAATACTGTCAATGTAGATTATCAATAAGGTAGGCAGACGGTGAGATAGACTGTTAAACACTTCTGAATGTAACACGGAGAAACAGAAGTAAAGTGTGGTTTTTGTCCTGGTGAATGTCTCTGATTTCGATGTCTATGTGAGATGAAGTGATGTATCTGTGTGTTCAAACAAATTGATCCTGCTTTTTTCTTTTTTGTTCCCCCACATTCATGATAAATTACTGTATTGTCAATATTCCCGTGTGGCATTAAGATGAAAACAAAAAAGATGTAATGCAGATGTGATATTTTGTACTGTAATACTTGATTATTGATTGAGCCGTTTTAATTTATCGTTGTGTCAGATGATATTGAGCGATGTTGGGAAAACAGCAGCAATTTAACACCACAGCCAAGGAAAGACGTGGGAATATACAGTGTATGTGTAATGTCAAAGGTGATGTGTGTGTTCCAGTTGTCAGTGTACTAGTATCTTTATGTAAGTGTGCAATAGAAGGTGTGGAAGCTCACATTGCTGCACAGCCCGTGTGCTCCGTGTTCTCAGTTGTGATGTTGACATGGCAATCCCATACCTCCCCCCGTTCCAAATGCCTTGACCAAGTGCCCGAGTATAACAACCTATTCATTTTATTACACAGAAACTCTCCTTTGTCATTTTATTGGTACTGTTTCAATACTAGCTGAAGGGCAGAGACGTTTCCAGTCGACATCTGGACTTCCTCCATGACAACTAAACTAATTGGTGCTCCGTGAGTAGCACTGCTTGCCAGTAATTGGCGATAATCTTCGATTTAATAGAGAAGTATTCAAAGAAGGAGATTACAAAATCCAAAGACAGACGCACTCCTGTGCACTTTGGTCCGTCAGATGAGGCAGCATGTCTCTTGCAGCATGGATATGAGATTATTAAGAGTATGTGGCGTTTATTATTGACGTTAAAAACTACTTCCTGTGTTCTTGTTAAAGTCATTGCCAAGGTACCGCTGAAGGGTTCTGGCTTCTTAAGGAAAGACGCACTAATGATTTCAAATCTTCTGAAATCACTTTAGTAATAGCCTCAAACATCATCTAAGGCAATCAGTATCAAATATTGGCTAGTAGTCTAGTCAAAGTTGAAGCCATTTGGAGAAACAATCTTCTCCAATGAGTGTGTGTGTGTGTGTGTGTGTGTGTGTGTGTGTGTGCGCCTAAGGCTGACAATTGGTACTCGTTTCCACTATTCTGCTATTAAAATCCTTGAGAAAGAGTGGGAGACAGCAAACGATAACGATCATTTCAAAAGCATGCAGTAGCAACAAACTAGCAAATAAGCTGCTGGAGATGAGCAATAGTTTTATCAGTCATTGCTTATGCTTTGAACGAATGATACATATCTGTTTATTTTATTATTTTAGGATTAAGTTACTTTGGAGTATGTGCGCTGTTATACTCACACCTGAGGAAAGAGAATTTATATTGAATATGATGCTCAAATTAAAAGTATACAGCAATTCACAGATTGCCGTATACTTTGTTACTGCAGGAACTTGAATAAAATATTAAACTCTACATTGCATTACTTCGGTATATTATTGAAAATATTGTAATATAAATGTCATCTGCAGCACTTAATAAACTACAGTGTCCAAACTCTTCCACTAGGTGGTGGTACGTAACCTTTTGTTTTATTTCATAGTACCAAGAAGTTACTCATTTGCCACAAGGTGAAAAATTCCATGATAAGATTCACATAAACAATGTTTTATACTGTTCGATTTACATTTTCATATATACATCAGAACGCTGTGCAACACAGAGACAGTAGTGAAGCTGAACTCATACTCAAATTCCTATTTTAGCTGATTTACAGCGTAACAAATTACAATCACCACATAACAACATTATAAAATCCAGTAAAATACAATTGAGGCAGATAAAGGTTGACCTAACAACGTATTATTTAAATTTATTCTCAGTTCCACAACTCAGGATTCACGGGCGCTAGCTTTTATGCTACCGGTACTATAACTCTGTAACGGAACCACCGTCATAAAATGTTATAATGTTGTAAATTTTGGCATCAGAGGGATGAAGGTTTCACTACAACATAATTTGACAGTTATTAACACAACAGCTGTCTAATGTCACACAGTAATGCAAATCCATAAATCTTGGCCTTAAGCAGAGTCCAACACAGTCTACGAAAAACCCAAACAACAGAAGAACGACAATATACAGCTTAATATTTTAACAGATGTTATTACATCTGCCGAGTGTGTAGACAATTTTTTACACATAACACCAAATATACAGTATAATCCCCAAATGTAAAACGTTAAATGTATATAAATACATGATAAATACAATGAAAACTTTGAATGTGCATCTCATTTTCCAACGTTTTGGTGTGTTGTCACACTGATCCCTTTGTTATTAATCAATGACTATTCAGTATACTGAAGAATTATCTCTACTCTATCCAACTATGCTATCCGATCAGCTTAATCACATTTTGCTCTATTGCTCATTTTTTGCTCTGTTAATCACCCCCTCGCCTTCCAACAACAAAGTAAAAATACTTAGTTGCCTTCAAAATCACATCATCATACAATATTATCATAAAATAACCATTTTCACGTGTTTGGAAATTGCTGCCGATGGGAAATAATGTTCAGTAAATTGTTCTAAAATGTGCCATAACATCCAAATGTTGCCATATGTGTCCATTCAGGTGGATCCGTGCTATGTGGATGAGAAGCCGTAGTGGTTGTTGTTGTGATTTCACTGACTGATGATGTCACAGTGTGCGTTAGGGTGACAGGTAGTGCTCTTATTTTGTAACTGTTAGCAGCAGGACTTCTTTTTCTGTGGTGGGCTGTTGACCAGCTCGATGGTCTTCTCCTTCTCTCTGTCCTCTTGCTCCTTTAGAAGCCTAGGAGCCACAGTGACACAGTATTGAGACCAGTTTTGGCAGGATTTCTTGCATGACACCCACCAAACCACACTGCTCTCATTTGGCTGTCTATTTAAAAGTCTTTACGCTTCACTCAGTACGCCTAAGTGTACTTTCCAGCTGTTGCTACGACTGCACCTCGGCTGCCACCTGCCTTGGTTTCGCTCTGTTTGTCGAATCGTTTCAACTGTAATTTTCAAACTAAATGGCAAACACTCATAACTGCACAGAAAGAGGGGAGAAGAGTTGGCATACACCGTTACATGATATGTTTGTGTACTTATCAAATATCTCCATTTGGCAGTGACTACGTTGTTCTGCGCATCAGAGAACCAGTTAAGAAGAAAACGGCGTTTGTAGCTCCAGGATATAACTAATTAAACATTCGGCTCTGTGATGTGGCTCCATCGGTACAACACACTTTGAAATGCGTTCAAGCAGGTTGTTCTCCCAGAATATTATTCATTCGCTTACCTTGCCAGGTGAACCATGGACTCAGCAACATTGTGTCCGGAGCGGGCGCTACATTCACAGAAAACCATCTGGCAGTCCTGAAAAAGAGACATTTCAATCAGGCTGATGGCAGAAACGGGTTTGTGATTGAAACAAGCTGCGTGTCAGCGTTACTGCTAATCTTTCCACAATGATCAGGTAACACTGGAGGATAAACAACAACAACAACAACAATCTCCACGGAAAATTATAGACAAGCCTGTAACTTAATCCCACAATTTGTGTGCCTTACATATTTGATTAGATTGGATCATTCGATGTCAACAGTCTGATTTCATTCACACACAGCACCAAGTTTAACAGGCAAAAAACACACACACACACACCTTGGCCAGTTTCTCGCCCACTCCTCTCTCGACTTGTCTTTGACTTTCTTTGTCTGTTTTGTTTCCCAAAAGCATGACCGGTAAGTCATCGCCTGCACTCTCCTATGAAAGAAGGAAAGAAGGAAAGAAAGAAAGAAAGATTTCACAGGTATTCACTCCTTTTTCTGGAGGTTGGTTACATGGCGTTGGGATTCCAAGCAGCACGCGGCTGTGTAAACAGTGAGTGATATGTAAGTACACCGTGGAACTCATCTGAAAATACTTTGAAGAAGACGGGGTAAATATTTTTACCTTTACACTTGTCAGCCACTGCCTGACAGCTGTGAAGCTGTGTTCATCTGTGATATCATACATCACAACCACACCGTCAGCCTTACGAAAGAATTGTTTGGTGATGCTGCGATACCTGGAGGAGTGGGGGAGGATTTTAGGTGAGCGGTGCAACTTGTAAAGACATTGAAATTATGTTTGTGTCTATGTGACTGTCGGGCTTTGAAAAGTGAGCCTTTGAATGAAGTCATGGAAAAAATAGGAAATGAGACAGCACAGAATTCCTCCGACGCTTCATTACATGTTGATATGACCTCACCTCTCCTGTCCTGCTGTGTCCCACATCTGCAGCGCTACCTGGCTGTTGTCCACAGTTATTGTTTTCACACTGTAGTCTATGCCTACACATTCACACATGACATTGTGATTTCAGTCCGTGTAAAATAGGCTGCCAAACGTCAGCCTTCAGTCATAATATCAGTCAAAACAGAGAAAGGCTTATAGCAGACAGAAATGAGAATTAATCTACACGGTCAACTCATTTCACATGATTACAACATCAGAAGTCAAGTTTCAAATCCTTTTCATAGAAACTGAGATTTCTTCATTTCTATGGCAGAATCTATAGTGAAGAGTCGATACAATATATTCCACAAAAACATTGGCACAAACAAAATTGATTGAATACAAAAAATACATCATTTACATGAGTACATATATATAATTTGAAATTTGTTGATGAAGTACTTAGTCAGTGGTTGCTTCTAAAATGAAATTCTACTTTAAAATGCTTAGTAGACTCGTACGTTGCAGCAGGGACGGCCTAGAGGGAAACCACAGGGTTTGTTTTGTTTTTATTAACTGGACTGACGAGAAGTGTAAGTGTGTGTTCGTATTACGTACCCACAGTAGCTGAAGTGCCAGGGTAAAAACAGTCATCACAGAACCGTCGCAGTAGAGAGGTCTTTCCTACACTAGAGTTCCCTACAAGAACAACCTTGAAGATGCGATCAGGAGGCGAGGTAGTGCCTTCCTCCTAAAGAAACACAGGGATTATGGAAGTAGGGATTAGTCAGGGGATTGTTAGGGGAACTCCTATTAAACAATCAGTCAAGTGGCTCCATTGACTGACGTGAACATGGTTATACACACAAACGATACTATTTGACAGAGAAACCACATCCACGTTGACTTCCTATATCTACAGTCTGGCTTAACAAGAGATACGAAAGATGACTTTATCGTGAGATTTACACAGACTTACACTTTGACTGTTCTCCTTGCCAACAGGCTGACCTCTTGGAGAGGTGGGAATGTCTCTTTCTTGCACATCTCCCTCAGGGTGTTGCTGCTGATCAGAGGACACAGGAGGGGAAATATCACTCATCACCAAGTCTATAGTTCTCCCCTCTTCTGTAGCTTCCTCTCCTTCACTGCACTCCTGGAGGGGGATTTCCGCCTGAACGTTCTGCTGGAGCAAATGTGGGAGATGGTCCTCCTCGATGGAAATGATCCTCTGGAGATGCCACTTAAGAGATGATTTTCTGCCATCTGTTGTCTTCTCTGTGGAAGGTGGATGGCAGGGCTCATTCACTGGATTTTGCTTCACAGAGCTGGGGGTCAGCTCCTCCTCATCCTCACTGCAGACACAAATAAAGACCACAGGGAGCCGGGCTTTGAGTTTGTGAACATGGCTGCAAAATGATTCTGTGTTTTGTTTCAAATGTGTCTTGTTAATAGTTTACCTTTTGAAGATGCTTCTGTGTTTCATGTCATTAATTAACGGTCTCTGGTTACAAGCTGAATTTTTCATCAAATTCTTTGGCTTCTGTAAAAATGGACAAAAAAATAGATTGAAGTATTACACTCATACATTCATACAGCACAGAGGAGATTTATAAAACACAGAGAAAGCACATGATCCATTGATACATAACACCTGATACATAACACCTACCTGATAGCACATGTCCCTTTCATCGCGTAAATGCTTGTTCATTTCCCTGGATACAACACAGACAACACAACACAGATTATGAAAAAAATGAAAGAGTTAGCGGCGTTTTCATAATAGCAGCCTATTACATTTTCTACCATCCTTGTACAAATTGAATCCCTTTTCATAGACTATTTGCTACTGTAAACTGACTTGCATTGATGTCATGGATGTAATGGATGATCACGTCTTGGCTTATGAGGATACATTAGTGGACGAAAGGCTAATTTGCTATTGCACAACAGAGTAAATTAGCATTAGAATAAGTGAATCTTGAGTCTTGAACAAAAGTACCCTCCACTGTCTTTTGCTTCATACCTCAGCAGGTCCAGTTGTTTGAGTAGACTGGCTCGTTCTCTGTGTAGTCCCTCTGTCAGCCTGTAGATTTCCCTGTGTGGAACAGTGTATACGCTGTTATTGCTACTGTTGTCGAGAAAATACACTCTGAAGAAACACACATATGTGTATGTAGAAAGTAAATAGATGGATAATATTGAGTATTTGTGGAAATAATAACATAATATAAAAAACGAGTGTTTAAATCCTGCTGGTTTAAGTTATGATGACACCTGAGTGGCTACATAACAACAACTCACATTTCCTTCTCGTCGTGCAGCCGGCTGGACTGCTCCTGCAGTTGCTGCAGCTGTTCCTGTGCTAACAGCAGCTCCTGGCTGGTGTGCTCCAGCTCCTGTGCTAACTCATCGTTTGTCTGCTTCAGCTTTGAGTTCTCTACTTTAGTCTCATGCTGTTCACTGTGAAGCTCCAGGCACTGATGCTCCAACTGCAGATACAGTGGATCAGCAGTCGGGGAAAAAAACAGTGAATAGTGAGTTCTGCCTATAGATGACCGTACTGTCACATGGTTTAATATTTCAGAGGAATTTCCTGTTTACGAAAAAAAATTCAATACAAACAATAAAAAAAATTACATTTATTTATACCGACACATGCACACACTAATGTATGTTTGGTTTTACTGATACTGTTGTTGCTACCAGAGGAAAGAATAAACGCAGGTGAAGGTGAAATCAAAACCACTAATTACGTCTCAAAAGCAATTACACGAGGCACTGCCGCTGTCGTGCTGTCATCTTTGATAACACCTAGCTGATAAATGTACAAGGTGTGCGTGATTCTGGGATTAATTGGATTAACATGATACAATGGCCAAAACAAATGAGGCTGGTGCGACAAATGGGCGGACCCAGTGTTTGAGATAGCTAATTACCACTATCAGTATCTACCAGCGTGCTACTTCTGAACCACCACTCACACAAAAACACTTTTTCTCTGTGCCAGCCTGCGTAAGAAGTGTTTGGATGGCAGTTCTGCAAAGGTTGGTAAACAGAGAGTATTCCTCTACTGACACGGTAATTAGAGGCGTTGACGAGTTGTGAGGAAAAGGAAAGTATTTGTTGACCAAACTTTATTTCAGTTCCTAGTTACCCGTAGAAGTTTACGTTGATGTCAGTAAATACAGATGTGACAGCAGTCTGTGGAATATAAAGTCCAAAAATAAACATTTACACGCCTAAACTCTTTCCACATTTTTTCCGTCATCAATCTATACATAATAACAACACTGAATTGCAGAAATTTATGCAAATTTATTAAAATAAACTATAGTGTTAACAATATCTGTGATTTGTTACAGACAATAACAAAATGTGGAAAAGTGCAGGGGAGTAAATACTTTTTTTGGCTCTATTTCAGCTTTGGAGTTTGCCATAGAATTCATACTGTATGCAGTTGCAACACATTAAGTATGGAGCATGTGTCTGCCCTCACTCACCCTCTTCTGTTTCTGGAAAAGGTGTTCCAACTCTTTCTCTTTATTGGACAGCTGCATCTCCATGTCTTGACTGCGAGAAACAAACTGCTCATAATCCTTCCACACAAGGATAAAGAGCAAGTGTCAGGAGGAAAACTTTGAGAGAGAGGGGGAGATTTTCTGGCATCAATTTAGTTGGTCTAGAGCTCTACCAGTCTTGTACCTTCAACACGATCCTGTCCTTTTCATTTTTGATTTGCTGCTCCATTTCTTCGTAAAGCTGTTGGATCTCATCATCGTGTGAAGCTGCTTTCCTATGGGGGGGTAAAATATGAATGTGCTGGTTTATGATTGTTCTTGTGACCCTGCTGATATGCAAAGGTGATTAAATTGTCAATCAAACTCATCAGAGAGTATATTTTGTCATTACTTTTCCACTGAAATCCACATAAATGAAATGTTCATAAAAAAATGGACCTTTTGAGAGCGCTCTCCATCTCCCTCTTCTCTTGGTTAGCGTCGTTGATCTGGGATGTCACTCTGGCCAAGAAGTCCTCAAAATTGGATAAAAGGTGTGGCTCATCTCGCCGAAGTTGGGCCCACAAATTACGTACTTCGCTAGGACTGATGGGACAGAGTGTAGGAGCAAGAGTAACAACTGTAAGCATCACATCACAGTTTTCAGTGACTTTAAATTCATTTCATTTCATTTCATCATTTCTGGACTGCAAACTGCTTATCCCCTCTGTGTTCTGGGTGGATTTTGTTGTTACTTCCCTGTTGTGTTGCTTTATGTAGATCAGGCAATCAAGCCTAAGTTTAACTTATCAGGCGTGATTCTGATTTATTCAAATTCTGTATTTAAATCTGTTTTCTGTTGTCTAAAGGGAAATTCAGCAACAACTAATACTCAAAGCAAATGCGATGTGTCTCTGATCCCTGAAAGACAAGTCAAACAAATCTCCAAAGGACATAAAACCTCATCCGAGTCAGCAACATCAATATCTGAACTGCACAAAAGAGATTCATCCAAATGTCACTCAACTCCACCCCCAAACAAGAGCGGAAAATGTCAAAACCTGGCATCCACTGACACTACTGTTTACTTTTATGGAGTTAGTTTGCTAAAGGTGAGTCTAAGGTGAGTGTAGTCATGCATTTGATGAGACTCTCTCCCGTGTCTGTTTCTTCCATCTAGCAACGCTAAAAGCCAGAGAGCCTGTAATGGTGAGATACGCAGGCAGAAAAAGTTATGCCAAGTTTTCGTACTGAATATAACTGAGAATAGAATTTTGAGGCAGATTAGTTAAGAGATAGCATGGGAATATCTCAGTGGAAATTTCCAAGCCTGTTTAAGTTTGCACAGCTGATTGTTGTCTCAGGCTCAGTCAGGAAAATTACATAAACTTATTGGGGACCTTGACAACGTGTTTGAAACAGAGTCACAAACATAAACGTCCGCCCTGTATGTACACACGTGTACTCACTCTTCAAAGGCGCTGTTAGCTCCCAGGTTCTCCATAAGCATGCTAAAGTGTTTCTCCTCTTCGTCCTCACCGACCGCCATCTTCTTCTCCCACTGGGCCTGGTACAGGATCTCCGGTGTGCTCTTGCAGGTGCTTTTCTGCGTCATCTCCTCTTCTACAGAAATCTTCTTCCCAAACAAAAATTCACCTTGAACACCAAGATCACAGGAACAGGTTCAAAAGACCTGGGTGTTAGACCAGCAAGACTGGTGAAAGGAAGAGCTCTGTTTCAAGAAGAAAAGGGATTAAAAACATACTGAAGCCTGAAGAGAACTCATTGAGTGTAAGGTACTCATTGCCATCATAATCCAGTGTGTCAAAGACGTTCTCCAACTCCGCTGCACTGAGAGGGAGCTCTCCGTTCAGCCGCTGTTGAACGAGACACAAAACACAGCAGCTATTGCCAAGAACAAGGATATTAACAAGGGTATTAATAATTGTAGTTATAATGACACACAATGGAACAAACTGAGAAAAAATCAGGACGAAAGTTGACCCAAAATGCCTTCTTCTGGGCCATTTTTCAGGAAAGCCAACATACACTAGAGCTTAAATCACAAACAGGTTAGCTTTTGTGTTTACACTGTTTACGTTTCTGTAAAGCTAACCAAGGTCACCCATATGATCCAAAAGAGAGATACGTAAAAGGACATCATCTGGGTAAAAGCATCACTTGTTCCTTCCTTGTAAATGTTGTTATCTGGGCAGAACATATCCCTGGTGTAAGTAAACACTAGAATTGTAAAGCTCCCCTGTCAGCTGATAATTCTGAACAAAGGGTGTAATTAAAATGTAAGCAGTACAGTAAGTCTTCTTTTCTGCACAAGCTATGACAAATTGTTATGTATTGTGACGTAGAAGTGCGAAGAACACTATCATCCGAGCCATCTCATTTCCATCATAAGCACTCAAGAGTACCTCTCTATGTAGATACGTTCCTCACAGCGCGAGTGGCGAGTGTTTCATCAAAGCTTTGCCACAACGGGGATGAATAACTAAAAGATGAGTGAATCTGCACAATAATGTGAGAGGGGGAGATTCATGACAAAGCTTTGGCGGGGCTCTCTGTGCCCAGCTGGCGTCACGGCTCGCTCTTTTATGAAATGTTGAATAAGCAGTATCAGATTCATTAAAGAGCACATACACACCACGCAGAACCTGCACCCAGCCCGAAAAGTAAACGACAAATGGCACCAAGGTTTTTGTTTTAGTGAATAGGAAGGGTTTCACAAGTTATTAAATTCAGTTTTAAGGTTCTCTTTATTAATTAGTATTTAGTAAATGAATTCAAATATTATCTATTAGTGTAGAAATCAACAAAGATCTGTCTTCATGCTACTTTTAAATGTTTCAGTTCAGTAAGAACTCTCACCTGCATGTCCCGTCGGGTGATGAAGCCCTTGTGTTCGATGTCACAAATCTGGAAGAACTCGCGGGTTTTTTCAAGGATAGTGTTGTGTCCCACATTCCCGTTCTCGCTCTCACATCCGCCGGCCTCGTCGCTGCTTCCGTCCCGGTGCCACGCAGTCTGGGCCACTGCGGTGGGGGTGGTATTGGTGATGGCACAAGAGTTGGTACAAGCTGCCATGGTTTTTTTTTTTTGGTTTTTTTTAAGCGTTTCCCCTTGGTCATTCACATGAGCCAGGTACAGAGAGGAGAGTGGAGGGGCGAGATCAGGAGAAGAAGAGCCCCGAGGCTGCTGCACATCAGAGGCTTCCACCAATGTCACCGAATGTCATCTCTTAGCAACCGCCTCTGTAATTACTCCAAGCCTAGAAAAGAGACCCAACGAGAGACTTTTGTTTAAACAAATAAGGCTGCGCCTCAGGGAATATAAATATATATATTATATGCAAAAATATTAGTGGAAATATCTTTTTATTTGTATATATACTGTAACTTTTCACATTTTCACAAGTTTCATATACTTGATAAAAGTGACATTTTTTCCATTCTCTTGACTTTTATGTTTTCATTGGGCTTTACTACTTATGTTGAAACGAAGGACAACTTTTCTTTCAGGCACGTATTTGCCTAAGAAAATGACTGATTATGTCATTTTTTTTAAAGGAGCACCTGTTAGAACCTGATCAAAATGTTAAATTCAAAGTACATAGATGGCTGTGAAACAAACCCAAACAGTGTACACCAGCAGTAGATAAGGATGTGTATATTGTTACCAAAGATCCTTTTTGAAGAATCTGGTCTAAATGAATAGTCTCTTTCTTTCCATATCTACAATCTGTCTCTGGTGATCTGCCTGATGATGGACGTGCACAGTCACAAAATGCACTCATCTATTCTTTTTGACCTTTATGGTAGCTGAGTTTGATGTCATTTGACAGGAAAGACCAAAAATTGAATAAAAGTTGCGGTACGACAGAGAGGCTGTGTTTGGAAAAATTGACTGAGTTCTGAGTTCTATATGCACTGGTTTGGAAGAATGCCTGCTGGTCACTGTCGTGCTCTACGAGGCTGGCTGGGTTCATTCAGGAACAGATCAGTAGACTGTGTTTTGCTGACACACACAAATCTCAATATGTGGGACTTGTACAGGACGGAAGGTAAACTGGCAGAAGAGCACACAGCGTTGGAGATAGAATGCAAACACATGCACACCCGTCTAGCACCCACAAAACCATACACGATAACCGCATCCAACCCTCGAGCTGAGAAAAGAAACAACTTACTAATTCTAAACATACTGACTCATTTTTCCACAAAGAGGTGAATTCAAGGAGTCTATTGTGACCAAATGTGGTGGTCTGTGAGCATTAGGAGGCTGTTGATCATTGTCCAAGCAATTTCCTGTTAATTTACATCAAATGTCAGGTACTTTAGGCACTCTCTTGACTGCCACATTTGCTTAAAACGTTTATGAAGCCCACAAAATGCTGTAATCAAACAACAGTAAGCCACAAATGTTGTTCATGCATGAAGAAAATAAGAAAAGGAACTGAGGAGAAGTGCTGCTTGGAAAGAGATATGTCTTGTTTTTTAACTTAGGCACAATATAATACGTATATTGTCTGATATTACATAAATAACGCAGTATCCTATTGGCTTGAAGCCAAAGAAAATATTCATGGCTCTAAGTGTTACCACTGCTATTGACATAAGATTACAGTAGAGACGAAGGCTATCAGACATCTGTTTGGCACAATACGTCTATGATTTAGCAGGCCTGCTGAGTTTTCTGTAAAAACATGTGGACGAGGATAATTACTCCTGCCATTGCTCTTGAACAAGGCACAGGGCTGTAGATCTGGACTTGGTCCCCGAGCACTGGACTGTGGCAGCCCACTGCTTCCCACAGGATAAATGCAGAGGATGAATTTTCCTACAGGGATCAATAAAGTACCTTTCTCTACTCCACTCTTCATCTTCTTCCTCTAAAACATGTTCTCACATACTTTCTCCAGTTTCACATTACTTCTTAAAATGAAGGGGACCTGCTTACAAATTTGTGAGTATATTAAAAGTGGCATATTTTACTCTGTTATTTTCCCTTTGTATCATTTGATAAAGTTGTCAAAAATGTAAAACTTGAGGCAACAAATTGTTTTTGATTAGTTACTTCATTTTGTTCTGTAACTTGTTTACATGAGTATCAAACACATTTGGAATTTTAGACCCACCGAGTCCACAGCAAGCAAACGAGTGCTTGGCCAGCTTCTGCATTTCAGAAAGTACACAGAGTGTGTGTGTGTGTGTTGCCTGACTCAGCTGAATAGATAAGAACAATGTGAACTTCTCGAGACTTTTTTTCACCCGCTGTGCACAGTGGTGGTGCAGAACTCACCACTATCTTCTGGGGATAGAACAAGAATCTGAAAATGTATAAAACATCCTTGGCTTTAATATGGGTACCCAGGCAATGTTATCTCATACTTCAGGTCTAAAAATAGAAGTGGTTGTTGTTGTTAGTGCCCCAAAGTTGAAGAGGCTTTACACCAACAAACCCCAGACCGTTTCTAAGAGAACGTGACGCCGACACTGTGGTTAGGGCTGGAAAATGACAGAGGCCAGCATTCGTAAAACTACAAAGGTCACTCTTGCCTGTATCACTTTCTACAATACGCATGTATCTTTAAATCTCGTAATAGAAGTCTCAGAGCTCACTATTGACATTCCATAAACCAATGAGGGCCAATATAAGATGTATGAGCTGCACAAACAAAGAATTGTTCATACAGTATATTCGTATTCCTGTTTGTGTCAGCCTGACTCACTGAAGGCATTGCAAGCCAAACAGGACAAATAATATTTAAACTTGATACCATTTCCTGGTCAACTGCAACTGCAGGACAGCTGTTTACAAAGTCAACACACCTGTCAAATGATTCATTGCTGCAATAACATCTCCATTAAAAAGACATGTTTTAATACGTAGTGTACACCCAACAAAACCCAACTCAGGAGATAAGCACATGAAAAAAAATACTTTCTACTTTAAAACAACACGTGTAAGAAGACATAACGTTAGCTATCATCACTTCCTTCCTGCGAAACACAATGGTTCCTCTCTTGTGAAACTTCCTGTCTCACGTAAGAGCTCGGTCACATCGTTTCAGTATGTAAATAGAACTTAAGATAAGATAGAAACACTTACCTGGACCTATGGTGATTTTGAAGTTTGAACTAGTAGCAGCAGCAGCTAAAAGGTGAACAAAAATAACGTGAAAACGTACCGGTGAAAAAAAAAAGCTAGGAGTAAAATATTTAGTTGCTGCGCGTCGGTCTGTGTCACACAGTTCACACATTAAATACACAGTGAGTGCAGGAATTAGACGGAACTCCGACTCTGTAAACTAAGAGGGCGGGGCTTTAGCATTGTCTGTGACCATAGCAACCCCAAATAAGCGGAAGTCTTCGTTTTGTTTTCACACGGGGGGGAATATGCAGCGTGCTAATGACGCAACATGTAGATTCAAGCCGATAAAAACATTTTAGATGAAACTACAAAAAGTTTTGGCATATTTAAATTCAAATTAAATCAACAATGCCAAACAGCAGCAAAACGACGGAGAGGAATTAAATTATATTAGACAGAAAGCAGCGTCAGCCGCGTAAACATTGGAATAATTCGAATTTGAGTGCAGGCATAACAAACTCATATTTTTCACATGTATGATAAATAAAGAATATTCTAAATCCACCATAACAACCTTTGCCTTTTAATATTTTATTTTATTTTATTTACCTCTGAATTGGTATTGTAACCATCCAACAACATATCCCAACGTTATACTGCGCTGTATTATGTCATGCACTACTTATAGGCTGAAGTTGCCTCACTTGTGAGCAGATTACGTTTGCAGTTTCCTTCCTCAAAGCTACTGATACCTTTGAAATGCTCATGAGGTAGCCTTCAAGTGTGCTGAGCGCCTTTTCCGTTTGAAATGAATTAGAATAAAATAAAACATGTAAATGATAAGTATGCCTTAATTGTTTTAAATCAATCAAAACAGTGAGATGATAGTAGATATTCTTAAATGCTGATGATACTTCAGTTCCTTTCAGGAAGGAAAGTGCCACCAGGGCCTGATGTGGTTATAGAACTACAGAGTTTTCAGATGAAGTAAATTAAGGATAAAAACAAACTTTTCTTAACTAAGACAAAATAATATGTCTAATTTCATATGAAATGACATTTCTCCTCGAAATTCAAACATTAGACGTCAATGTAAACGGAACGAAATGTCTGGACGTGCACTTGCAGTACCAATGTTTGTCAGCAGAGGGTAGTAGAGTCCAAGCTAAGGAACAATTAACGCGAGAAGAAGGCCTCTACAGGAAATTAAACTCGAGTTACCATCTCAGTATGTTTTATATCATCCCGATTGACAGATAAAGATGAATAAATTGCTCTTGGGAGTTGAAACTATCGGGTCTAATCTACTGGCGTACAATAAAATGATTCTGGAGCTGTTTGCAGCAGCCAAGCAGGTGTTACAGACACTCTCTTCGCCCGTGCCAGTCACCGTCTCCTGCTCATGGTTTGGAAATGCATGGATGTTCCACATGTGCGGTGCTGAGGAGGATACAAGAGCTTTGACTCTATCCTCTGCCAGCTTCATTCACAGCAAACTTGCATGTGAGGGGATGTTCCAGTTGAGAATTCAGTACCAGATGTGTTTACTTTCAAGAAAAGTGAGTAATGATTACAAACTACACATTTCGTGTATGACTGAAATCAAACAACAACAAAATGCAATAATGTTGCTAGAACATTTTTGGCTTTTTAGAGGTTATGATTTGTTCCTATGCTTTTCTTATTTTTCTGTACACAGTATAGCAAACTATTGACATGAAATCCATACAAGCACTATGGGAGTTTCTGCTATAAGTGACAAGCAGTAATGCATATATTTGGTATTTTAGACATATTGTCGCTATTGATTGTCTCTGAAACAGCTGTAAGCTGCAGAGATGATGGTAATGAGAAACTACAGCCTAACTCTGAAGCCTGAGCAAAGATACAGTACTACAAGACCTCGGGGAGCCATTTCAACCAGTGAGGAGGAAAAGCAGAGCATTGTGGCAATAAAAGGAAAGATCAGCAAAGAGAAGGAGAGACAGCAAGAAAGAGACAGAGCGTGTGCAGCCAGCATCCCCACGCTGTGCTGGTTGAAGGGCTTGGAAGGACTGACATCACACTTTAATTTTGCTCTAGAACCCGAAGCATATGAGGGTGTGCGGTTGGGGGTTTCGAGTCATCTGTGACAGTGGTTTAGTGATATTTGGTGCCTCAGGGATCATGCTGTGTAGCTGTGATCACAGTAATACCAGTTACCCTGCATGTAGCTGCACATGTGGCCGGTTCCTTCCTCCCTTCAAAGTCATGGCCTTTACTCTAGTCGTGCATATTGTTGTGACTACAGGTTTGGGCTTTTTTTCTTTGCACCTCTGCGTTGTCTAAATTTCTATTGAAGGGTTGTTGTCACCCACAATGCCTCCATATTTAACTTATTTGTCAGATCTATGATATTCTGAGCTTGCCCATAGTTTCCCCTATATTAAGTTTCACACTCACAAACAAGTCTTCACCTCAAAGAACATAAAAACAAATGGTAAGTTTTTCTGCGCACTTATACTTACTTATAACCTTATGCTGTATAAACCTCCAATAGTATATCAAGGAACTTTATTAAGTACCAGTATGAATATTTACTTCTTTTCTTTACTCTTTACTTGTCAATAGCATATTGGCGTTCACCTTATAACCTCTAGGTGGCACTCTAAAGCAGCCTGATACCGAATATGCGCTCCACCTCGGCACCTGTTGTCTTAGACTTGCTGCAGAACACTATTGAGCTCTTAACACGGTGATTCATGGTTTGTTCCCTCTTTGAGGAGCACAAATCGTTTTTATGAATATGTAATCTTCCACTGCAGCAATCTGAATGTTTCTGCAAAATAAGGACAAGGACAGACTGCATTCACACATATTTTAAAAACCACGTAGGCTACATCCTAAATCCTTCATGTAACTGCCTGAGGTTTCTGTGAGGGTTAATGGAAGGCGAAACAGAAAATATTGACGCATTAATGACCAAAGTGTTGATGTCAACCACAAACAACTTAATGCTCCATGTTGTTTCTTTCTATTTTCCTATTACATTGTTACTGAATATGAAAAATCCAATTATTTTGCATATACGTGGTTATGGTTGGCTTGCAGTCAGTAACAACCCGGTCACTCGGTGTTATCAAGTTGTAGGAAAAAAACTACTCGCTTGCAAAGCAAACAGACTGCAGCTCTCCCTGTATCACACAAAAGTCGTATCGTGCAAGACGAGCTAATACACACAACTTTCTCCATGAGACCGAGACTTCTTATCCTGACTGCGTGACGTGAAGTTATCATTAACAATTACTATAATTACTATCAATTGATGAGTGAATTTCTCATGGTGACCAATGTTGACTTTCAGTGCTTACGCCTTACCGTGCCTCTACATTGGGGATTTCCTCTGCCTCTTGACACTGGATTCATGCCATTACACATGATTGCATGTAAGCACCACTTGCCACAGGCCTCCCCCCAAGAGACTATGGGAACATGTGTTTCCCATTGTTGTATGGGTTTCTTATGTTCACACTGTCTGCACTGACGCTCCCATTATCTCGCTCAACTTGTACCTGTACAGATCCTCTTATCGCCTTTGTTGTTTTTCTTCAGATCATATGACCAGTGGTGGCTGCAGCAGTGAGGAGCGTGACAGTAAAACATGAGGTAGCCATGTTCTTGCTTACACACCTGAGAGGCTCTCTTCACTCAAAACAGAGGTATGACTAACCGTGTGTAGCGCTTGAAAAATGTCTGAGCTAAAGCTGCTTTTCAGTTCCTCCCATAACCTTTGCAAATGAAAACATTATCTTTTTTATCTTTTATTTGGCTCAGTCCCTTTTATAAGCCACAGGAGTTAAACTCTGTACTGCACGGAGGAAAAAGGGCCAATTTTCTGGCCTGTACCGCTTTAAGATAAATGGTGCCTGTAGAAATGAATTGCAGGTGTTATTTCAATCACGCCACTGCCCGGTTATAAGATAAATAGTTTTTGTTAAGCTGAACAAAAACTGAACTCACGTTTTTTGGCTCCATAACCAAAGCAAAGAAGAATAAAACTGTATACCCATTCCTCATGCAGGAGCAGGTCTTTGTAGGTCAAGTTATGGATATAAATTAAACTTCTAGACCAATGATCCTGTATGACTGTGACCCCTACATTATGATGAGGTTATACAGATGGTCTCGTATTTGCAGTTTGAGAGCTGGACTTAATAGAATACAGTCATATGTTAACTAAAAGTCAATTAATAACTATAAAAAAAGAACGGAGCGACTGAGTTCCACGTTTAAACTGACTTCATCCAAAAAGTCCCATCAGTCTTACCTCATGACATCATCTATCCAATTTTCACTGTCTGCTCTGCTACTATCGCTTGTGTCCGACATGTTTCCCACCGTCGTGAACTGTTGCCCAGTCTTGTATGGAAATGTGAAGGGTTTTTGGGCCAGGCAGCGGGATGACATCACAGCTTTTCCTTTGGCTGTGTGATCAGTCTCCTACAGTAGACTGCAGGAGTTCTGGTAAATTATAAAACAGAACAGGCACTCAGAGGATAAATGAAATCAAATATGGTTTGGTAAAGCACCTCCATATGTTCCTGAATTTGAACAGAGTCTTGTAATAAAGCAATTAAGCTTTTATTAACCCAACCGGACATCCTTATAAACGTACAATGGTAATCAGGGCGTGACCGGTAATAAAACGTTTTTATATCCCTTAACACGGTTCTCCCACTTACTTCTAATCAACCTCACCTCAGCCTTTGAACTCCTACAATAATTATCTCCCAAACTTTTGAGAGCTTAAACCGCTGATATATAGTACAATATGCAAGGTGAAGACTTATGTAAAAATGAAATTCCATCCCTACCATATTCTTAACAGGCACATATAAGTTTGAATTTATACGTTTCTGTATCTGTCTGCCAGCTCTGGTGGTTATTTTACCTGACGTTATCATCTTTTTCCAATTCCCAAGAATCCAATTTGTCTAGTTTCATTTACTGTGGGTGCAAAAAAAGGCTCATATGTCTTTATGATAAGACACGATTGGCCAACATGCATTTTGTAATATTTTGTATTATTTTTGCAGATATATGTAAATCACACTCATGCACACTCAAATATAAGATACAAACTTTAGCGTTCACCTTTTCTGTGTCGTTCTCTTCAAAAGGTTGAGAGAGCAATTACGTGTCATCTTAAATTACAGAGTCTAATTGTGTGCACATGAGTGTGCACATAAAGTACTATCTGTCAAGCTGTCTCCAGTTTTTTATCATAGAGTGTTATTTATGTGTCTCAGTGTGTCTTACCATTGTACAGAAGATATTCTATACATTATCCCATATCACAGAAAGTGGGGGTAAGGTTTCCCAGTAGATAAAACATAAATGCACTTTGCTTGTTGTGTTTTTTTTTTTAGATTTCCAACTTACAGATATCATGTAGTAGCCCCAGTGTAAATAAAATATATTTAATCTACATGTTGATTTATTTATATGTAACCCTGTAGAGACTGTTGGACTGTAACTGCTCCACAGCACTGGCAGTACGTTTAATATCACCCTGGAGCTCAGCAGAGTAAGAGTGTGGTGAGAAGTGTATCTTCCTCAAGGGATCAAGTGGCTTCAGGTTAGAGCTACAGCTTCTTTTCCACAGCCAAGCTGCTACTGATAGTTTCCATCCTGGCCTTCAGTCGCTACTCCTGCCAAAATTCAATTTTTTTCACATACGCAGAGACTGTAAAGTAGAGAGCGCTACACACGTAGCGTGGCTGCCTCAGAAACGTTCAGATCTCCACAGAGTTAAACGGCTCTGACTCCTGACGGTGCGGATTGGGTTAAGGGTTACTTATTGAACACACAGGTGGTGTATAATGGTTACATTGTTGGCATCGAATGCAATTTTCCCATGGATTCATAAGGCATTCAATCTACGGGAAGGGCAAGGAAGTCAGACAGAGAGAGATGGAGACCGGGAGACGAGACCTCCCACTGATAATCACTGTGTTGAGTGGGCACTGTTTTCTGTCTGGGTGGCATTTCGTGTAAATGTTTGCGCTGACCAAAAGGCAAACACCACAGTCTTACATACCTGTGTTTTGCCAGGCCCACTGAAGGCTAAGACATCTGTTAGACCAAGGGGGAGGAAGAGAAGAAAGCTTTGAAAACCTCAACCAAGGACTGATTAAAGCCACTGATGTACAGCGGGTTGTTATTACCATCGACTTTGTTGGGCGAAGTCATATTTTAATTTCTGATTATGTCTGCGTGCGGGATCGCTTCCATTGGTCTGTCATTTGAATAACACAGCTTTATATTTTTTTCATTTAGATCGGAGGTTTTCAACTTATTTTGGCCCACGGAGCGCCTCCCTGACTCAGAAGCAACCTGGGGAGCTGTTATTGAGTTTTCTGGGCGTGGTGAGTTAAACACAATCTGTCTCTTTGTCAGCACGGTGGTGAGCAGGGACAGACTCGTGTCATTTTCTGGCTCCAGTCGAACCTTGTAGTTATTCTTCAGCTATGCTAGTGTGGAAAATCCCGTCTCACAGAGGTATGGAGTTTAAATTTTATTCAGGTGGATTTGATTATTCTTAACAAAAAATAAAAAATGTACTAATAAAAACAATAAAACATTAACTGCTTCTGGCATTAAAATGACAGTACTGAATTTATTGTCACGGACCGCCGGCATTACCACCACGGGCTACCAGGGTGCCTCCAACCACGAGTTGAAATCCCCTGATTCAGAAGTATATTTAGAAAAATTTGCTATGCTTTAGAATGCAAAAACCCCACTGATCCGCTTTACTCCGTCTTGCTGCAGTACCGCTGTGCACACTGAGTGAAACGAGGCAGCTTCAGAACTGCTTTTAATCCTCACTTATGCTTTTCTCCCTGAATTCTTTGTTCTTGTCCTCAATCTTTCATCAAATCCCCAAAAGAGCTTTCAGGTTGGCAGGTGGTGGAGCATTTTAACTCCTCCGATTAAAGTGGGTCACTGATTTCTTTACCCTGAGTTGGGATCTGCTCGTTATTTGCCAAATTACAGGAACGTTAAAGTAAGTATTTGGGTTGGTAGTTATGGCGTTGAGACAAATTCCCTCTCAGAATATGGCATTAATCATTAGCTTGTTGTAGACCCATAAACCTGAATAAAACTTTGTGTTTCAGTTTTAGAAACTTTATTACTTATTGTCATTTTCAACAATGCTATTGTGTAAAAATCAGTCAGCTAGCTGGACAGATGGATATGATATTAGCGTCCATATAAAAAAAGTTGTTGATTTGGTGGTCAGAATAAAACTTCTTCATTCAGGTCATGTACGAGACAATCAGCTACTCCCACAGCAGAGGATTTGATTCTCCATAAGTACTTTGTGTACTTCAGTTTTCAACATAACATGTACATGGTTTGCCCTTTGCACATCAGGGGGTCTGGACTCTTCCAGGGTATCCAAAGTAGAAAAATATGCTCAAATATCATTCTTGATCACAGAGATACAGTAAAATCAGAGTACAGCAAAACCAAAATATCTGATATTTTGGAAACTTGTTCCGTTGGGATCCTGAAGTGTTTTATGCCTGTCAAAGTGTGAAGTGAAACGGGAACTGCCCTGACATAAATCTCTCTGTACTGCCTCTTTCAAGCCCACATTCTGGAGTTGTTGCAGATGTTCCTATGAATAGACTGCGTGTGATATATTCTGGTACGTGTTATGGTGCATTTGAATAGATTACCGTGCAGAAGTCCATATGGATTCACGTAGCTGCAACTTTTCGGCTTTCTGTTTACAGCTCACCCTTGGGAGTGTCAATTAAAGACTGCGCTGTGTGCGCCGTAAACGCGAGCTCATTTGTTCTACACGGTGAAACTGGAAAAATAGGTGTGAACATTGCTGAGCTGTTCTCAAAGCAATAACGGAGCCCTCATGATGTAACGACAAGACAAATGCAACCTCTTTCCAAATAATGAGTCTTCAGAGACTTTTTGCCGATTTTTTTTCAAGGATGGCTGTATATGCTAGACTGAGGAGTAAAAAATGCAATGAAGCTTTAAAAAATTAATTTGCTCTTTTCCATTGATGTTCAAAACTATCATCTGCAGAGAATACATGCAAATTAATGAAATGTCTACTGAGATTTCCTTCACTAAAGAAATAATCAACAACGTTTCTGATTATGTATTACAAATTTCCTGCTAGAATAAACACTAACGACTCTATTTGCTGGGTCTCATTGAGACATTCACTTCCACTGCACGCCGGATTACTGGTTAGCAAACGTTTCTAATTGAGGAGGAAAATTCTAAAATTCTGAGCCAAATCACTGCTCACGCCTGTCACAGATACTCATCACGTCTTAAGACTCATCCCTACCAGTCTTGGAGCCATCCAGGGTTATTAAAAGCCCAGTGCTCTTCTAATTTGGGAGGAGTCCCTGTATAACACCAGACTATAGCATCTGAGAGGCTGAGAGGAGGTGGAAGACACAAAAAAATGTCTTTGTGTCTCTTTCTCTCTGTGAACATTCATTTCAGATGTGGGTCATCTCCTCCAGAGGGAGAGATCTTGTAATTTGTTGATGTTGTGTGCACTCAAGCGCTAATGTCACAATGTCATCAAGACATACAAGACATACATTGGGGTGTACAGTACATTGGCATTGGGTAAAATTGAGGCTCCAAATCACCTTTTGCTGTGAATGTGACTCTGAATGAGGCTCCATCCCACAAGGCCTTGCTTTTCCTCATTAGTAGACTCTGTGTCCAGTATTTGCAGCCATAGCTTGAGTATCTGAATCTCTATGTGCGATGTATCACAGAACTCGTGCGCTACTATAATTTGATAGTCATGCTGCAGATTCCCACCTTCTAAAAGCCGTTACGCTCCTTCACTCGCGCTCTCAAAATAAGAAATGAAGCATTCTAAACACACACTTGACCTTTGCGCTGAACAAATGAAGTGAATGTAATGGGTGTCTGAAATATGCCCAGCCATGCAGAGTACAACACCCTCCCCAGAAACCACCTAGTATGAAGTCATTCTTAATCCATGATGGATTCAGCTCCAAAGGTTTTGTTGGCCCTCTCAGCATATTAATCATTTTGAGTGTTGCTTGTACAGGGAACCCATTGGAACTAAGTTTAAACAAGCTTGAGGTTTGGCTCAGGAGGTGCAAACTCAGTTAGGAAATAAATAGCTAAGAATGATAATTTGGTGTGGGGGATATTTGGCTGACTTTGTTTTGGTTTCACTCAGCAGAAATCTTCTGTTTTGGAATCTGATGATGACAAACAGCTCCATGGTTTCTCCTCAGGTTCTGAGACCGTGTGGAACGGAAAGCTGTCGAACTGACTGGCGTTAGGCTTTGGTTCTGAATTCACCTTTTTATACAATGCCATCATTCCACAGAGTTGGCCACGCTCACCCTCGGTGGACCCGAGCGTTCTGTGTTGCACAATGAACATATTGCTGCACTTAACAGACAGACCAGCACAAAAGATCCCACAAACACTTGAAGACAAGGTGATGAGAATATAACATGTCAGCAGCTTATTTTTTTGTCAAGAATGACACATTTTTCACAATGCAGCCCCGATAATTATCAAGACTATTCTGCAAAACATCAGACTCTAGTTAGAGAGATTCTTCAAACCGTAAGAGAAACCTGTATTGAATTGAAGTTGTATTGGTTGTCATTCTCCAAAACAACAGGGCAAAGGGACGGGAAAAAATGTGGAAATTATTATTATTTGCACATATTTTGCAAGAAATTTGCATTTATTTATTCTAGACTCTTAAGCGTAATAGCAGTATTTATTGGTGCGAGGGTGAGGGTCATATCATTACAACAACAAGCAAATGCGTCACAGATTTATCATAAATTGCATTAAAATACAACTACAATAAGTTGAAATAAATGTGCCAACAAAGCTATTGTTTCATATTTTAATTAAATTTCAGGATTACAAATTCACGTCCAGCGTAATGATGTGTCGGTGGACATGGTGCAAGTTTTCAGTATTTTTGGATTAGCTCTTTCTTTTCACTTGTATCATCATGAACTCTGATGAAATCATTTATTTCCTCCCAAAGATATCTTTTTTTCCAGAGCTCCAATACGGCACAGCAGGTAGGATTCAATGGATCATTCATTTTGTTTTGGGGTTTTTTTCCATCTCACCAGATGTTTTCATTTTTTACGTTTTGCATAGCAAAGAATGCTGTCAAAAAAGATAAGAGACATCATGACCAAGAAATCATCAATCACATGTCCTCCTTTCCAGTGTGTGAAGTATTGTATGAATCTGCTCGCCACATGCTCAATAAATTCTGCTGAATCGTACCTGGATGGAAAACCTTTGCCGTAGGCTGCGTACAATGGATGGAGACGGGTCAGGCGTATGAGAGATTTGTGATATTCCTATCATGCAAAACAATAAGCGTAGTCTTTGATGCTCACGTAGCTGCTGCAATGGTTGTTATTTTTTCATTCTCCTGCAGACACATTTATGTTCAGTGATTTCAGGCTGTCCATTGCTGCTCTCTGATTATCTTTCTGTAACGAGAAAGATGGGATGCACTCCAGGATGGACATATGGCCCCTGTAATAACTGTATCCACTTCATTGACAATGGCATTAATGGTCATTTTTTGCTAAACTAGTGCATAAACTTTGATTAACCGTGTGACTGCTTCATGTCCGTATACAGGTGATATGGTTCTAATCGTCGTCTCCTATATTGTCTCCAGACGTCTGGTCTGCTGGTCTGAATGTGGATAGATAACATATGTCTAATCGTGTGTGGGTGTACATTCAAACGTGTTACTAGGTGACAGAAACATATGATACAAGTTGAACTAACGATTAACAATGAAGCTTCAATTTGTATATATATGAACTTATATTTGTGCATTTCTGCAGGCATGAAACACAGATTTTACAACATTAACAATGTTTAACTTCTAACCCCTACTAAATAACACCGTGAAGCAAAGGGGAACAGCTCCCCATTAATCAAAGACATTATGTGGACCGTCATGGCCTTGATTAATTCCTGTAATGATCTATTCAATTTTGTGCTAAATATCAGAGTGCAATAAAATGTACATCATACCGGCTAATTATCCCCTTGAGGATGCTACAATGGTAAGACAAGCACTCTCCTACTTACTGAGTCTCCATGAGGACGAGCACGATTTAGTGCCAGAGTAAAAACGTGAACAGATTAAGGTACAGTGCTGTGTGTTTTGCCTTTTACGTGTTGGGCAGGAACAGCGATTGTTTTGTCAGCGTAGGTGCTCACATTATCACAGCTTTGGCTTCGGAAAGTCCAACCGATGCTCTTTTTTCCCCCCTGCACTTGAATCTCAAAGACATAGAATTAATGGCTGAACTTTACTCAGTGGGAGACGGGAAATGTAAGAAGGAGAGGAAAGTTCAGAGGACTCTCCATCACTTTAATACATCTGAAGTCTTATTTTGGGAACACACTCTTAAATATTTGGTAAATCATTTCTTACCAAACTGAGAGATTGTGTTGCAGCTATCATAAATAAGTCGATCATTAAAACTGTCTGTTCAGATGTCAGTCACCGACAGAAAAACCTCAATGGGTTTCAGATGGAACGCTAAGACGATGTGGCTTTTACTGACGTCCCTGGCAGTGGGGTTTATTTTGGCTATCATTCCTAAGCCTATGTGTGTGTGTCTGTGTGTGCCATACCAATGACAAGCAGTTGTTGTCTTACTTAAAGTCTGTCATTCCAATCTGAGTCTATCATTTTAAATCTGAACATACTTTGTTATGACAGATTGTAAATGTGTCTCTAATGTGTGCGCTCCAGTTCTAGAGGTTAGAAAGTTCTGCCTCCTGAGAAACAAACTTAACCTAAGCACAACTGTCCTCCTGTAACTTATACAGTATGTAACTTGTAATTTATGTGAAATACTTTTACGTTCTGATTTTTCTACCTCTTTAATTTTTAAAGTAAACAAGATGAAGTTTGTTGAGGGTACCGTTGCAATGTAATAGTGATAGTAACAAACAAAATATTTGGTTAAATACACCAAAAAGTGCACTTTTGTAGGTTTACATAATATGGCTGCATCAAAATGTGTGTGTCTTACACACGTACATAGATTCAAGATGTTTGACGTGGCTGCATGGCGTCCAGTGGAACACGGAAGAGGCCATCACTCATGGCAGTTTGACGCAGGGTGTCATTAAATTGCCCAATGAAACGTAATCCAAAGACCTGAGCTGCTGCTTCTCCAACGACCCGGATGACCGTTATTTTTTAAAACCCTGAACGCTGAAATCCAATTCACGGATAGATTGCATGCAAACATTTCGACATTCTGCTGTTTGTGTTAAAAGGGTCCACATGTGTAAACATCAAGATAAAAGGTTGAGAGTGGATGATATGTCTTACATCTGGGTATTTGTTTTAAAGTTGGCTCATGAGAAACTTGGCTGCCGAGCACTTTCTCCCTCTCTCTATCTCTCACACACGCACACAGAAGGAGGAAAGGTAAATCAGGTCAGGCTTCACCTTATGTGTGTGAATATATGTGTGTCTGCTCGTAAAGTACGGATCATTTCCTGGAAACTAAGGTAACCAAGTTAACGAGTAACTAATCTGAGTACGTACAACAGAGTTTTTGTTTTGGTTTGCTTTTAAAAGTGCACTCAGCTGGGGTTTGAACCAATCTTGAACCACTGTTTACACGTCCATTTACAGAGAGGAGCTGATACACTGAAGCAACAGAAACGCCGCAGGCAAGTACGGCGTGAAATCAAATTCAACTAAACACAGGAAATGACACTATTTGAAGTAGATTTAATATGTACACACTTCTACTTGTGATGTATTGCACATACAGCTAATGAGAACTAAAGTCACTGAGCTGCTTTCTTCCCGCCTCTCTCTGGTACCGAATATAGCTACATTATATGGCTGTAGACTTGAATCAGATATCAATGTCATCTGATTTTACTTTTTTTTTTAAATCCTACAACAGTTATCAGAATCTGATTATGTTGCAATATAGTGTTTGTTGGAAAAACTGTGTTAAAGGCAGAAACTGGGCATTTTGTTCTCTTTTTGCATCTGGTTTCATTTTCTGCTTATTTCACTTCCAACTGGCCATGTAAAAATAGACATTATTCTATTATATCATATCTACATAGAGCAGTACAACACACACAAACAAATTCAGACCGGCGTTGTCTATTCTTTACTGATGTAAACACATCAAGATTAATTCAAGGAGGCTTTGACTTCTAATAATCTAATCTGAACTACTGTGGAGAACTTGATGCCACAAGCCACAAATAGTACGAAAAAAAAGAGTTTACAGTATAAACACATAAACCTACTGACCACCACGGAGAACAGATGTACGAGGGGAAAAATAGAAATTTTAAAACGATATTTCATAATGAAATATTTTTGTCATTTGTCACAACAGAATTCCCACAGACTTGGTTTGTTTTGAATCTCTGTAGAGATTTCCACAGTCACCAGGTGCACCACTGTACTGTATGTGTTTGCCAGGTGTGTTTATACAGCGTGTGCGTGTAATGCATCATATTGATTGGTCCTGCTTGTTGCACTACACATTCATTTTGATGTGTATACAGTTTTTGTAAGAAGTACATTTGGTGAGATTCCATATTTTAATTCTGTGTTTGTCTTTCGGTTGACACTATGTGTGAGCGAATTCACGGTTAGCGCCTTTACAGCTAATAAACTATATTATTATTATGATATATTATTACATGCTTGTTATCACTTGATGCTATTAGTGATGTATTAGGAGGTTTTGTGGCTGTCTATGACCTCAACAATCAGAAAAACGTTATCTGGACTGAGGGGGCAGCCAAAAAGTTATGTTTATGTGACGATAATGTACAATGTGCAAAGTTGATGGTTATTTTAGCAATAAAGGTTGGTTTATCTTTAAAAAAACACATGAATGTACACATTTATGGCTTTGTATGGATATTTACGGGTTCAAAATGAAACCAAACTGCTAATCTTGATCTGTGCGTTTGTCTTCTTCTCCGGTGTAAACTTGGCTTTACATTGCAGATCGAGACTTTACCGCAGCTTAAGACCTCCATTTAGTGGAATTTCCCCATCCTCTTTCCGTTCTTATTCTTTAACTTTTAACATTAACTGAGGAAAAACACATCCATATCCATTATAAGCCGAGTGAACCTCCGCCTAGTCCGAGGCGATGAAAAGTCAGAGACAAGTAGACCATTGTCGCAGTCTTGATATCCATCCATCTCATCTGGAAAAGAGGATCAACAAGTCCCTGGTGTTAAAATCCAGACCACTTTGCCCTAAGACTACATTTGAATTCAATTTGCAGACCATTTCTGTCTTGTCAAGAAATGATAAGTCACTATAAGGAAATTTGCTCATGAGGTTGTCGCGGGTAGCCTGAGGCAGCGAGTGAGAGTGTTTTTCAGGGATCCAATATCTGTGGATTAATGGTACCCTGTTGTGGTGTTCGTCCTCACAGATTCTGCTGACAGAGTGCCGGAGTTGGAAAAGCCCCCGTGGCCGCCGGTTGTTCGTGTAACTCCACACCCACCGTAGCCTGACTAAGGAGCGGACGGGAAGCTGACGAGAGACCGTGAGAGAGAGAGCCTCGGAGCACATAATAATCCTGTTGTCAAACAAGTGAAGGATGAACGCTGCCAGAAGGAGAGCACATCCAACTGCACTGTCAAGGGGAGTATGGCAGGGATCCTGAGTGCTCAAAATGTTTTTTATGGAACGCTACGCTGCAGCCGATTACTAATGAAACGGATAAATTTGGCTTTTGCATGTCATGGACAGGCACAACTGCAAAATTAGTAATTTGCTTTTGACGATAAATTCTCATTAGAGAGCCCAAGATCAATTACCTGTGCAACCAAGCAAAGCAAGTCAGAAACGGACAGGAAGCACATTGTAAAGGAAGTTTGTGTAATTTGTTTTGTTGATCAGATGATGATATGCAGCACTCTACCAGATGTTGTTCTTAATCTCCATGAAATGATTAGTAAAACACACTTTTCCGCCAGGTTGTGTTTGTCGTCAACGCGCATTTAATGAATAGTGGCAAGTGGGTCGTGCATTTATCTATGTGACAGTGTTTATGTTTTCCACAGAGAATACACAATTATCTGCATCAACAATTCTGAATTATTGGAGCTCAGCCCTGGGGAGAAACACGCAGCACTGCTTGTTTTTCATTTATGCATATTTCAATTTCCCCAAGTGACGCTAACCTGTCTTCGCCAGATTGGTCTCAGTTCCGCAGGTGCATCATTCTTTATATTTGTCATTTATTGAAGCCATTTGCCTCAGTGGAATATAAATAAGAAAGTTAATGTATCTCCTTTTAGTCATGTTATCTATGAACGTGCAAGATGAAAACTTGAACACCAGATGTAGCAAGAATTCCAAAAGATCAAAGGGCATTTATACGGAGCCAAAATCATCCCTAATCTGAAACAGTCCCAGGACAACATTTAGATATGAAACAACGCTATACACTGCTCTAATTTCCATGTTCTTCGTGGTAGTTGCAGGAAATGCTGGAATCTGAGCAAGGAAGCATGGATTTCCTACTCCACACAGTTCCAGGTAACTCCAAATGTATTCCATACTACAGAGATTTAGTACTCGTAGCTCATTGATCAGGACTGTGTCCCTTTATACCAGCTCCACATGGCTGAATTGAAGTGATCTGACTAGACCTTTCATCTTTTTCATTTTGGAACGGTACATTCGGACCAGATTGCCTCAGATCATCAGGTCTGCTGTTTGTCTGTACATGCATCCATCCTTCATTTTTATTCTTGGCTGTGTCATGGATTTCATTCTGTGGAATTTCCTGTAATGCCTTAAAGATGGCTAAATTGCACAAAGTCACAATCCAAAGTCGAAACTAATTGATTGTGATGTTGAGTTGAATGGTGAATATTAACGGGTGAAAATGCTCCCGGTTAACTGGTTTGTTGTCACACTGCAGCAGCACAACCATCTGCCATTTTTCTGCATAATTAACACAGTCTTGGGGTCTCATGAATATCTCCTTTGTTGGCAGCGGTCACGATGACATCACCGGAGAACAGCAGATATCACGAGCGACTTATTACAAGTCGTCAGCCAGGACCTCTGACAAATAGGGAATTCTCTGTCACGTTATTGCTTCATAAACTCTCACACCAGGGACCTGGGGGGAAAAACTGAACCTCCTCGGGTGTATTGACGCTCATCGTACATATCCTCAGACAGACCACCAATGTTTGCTGTGTGGGATGATGAAGAAGAGAATTATTGGAGATGAAACAATCCAAAGGTGACGAATCCCCTCTGACCTCTGATTTAATGTCACTCCTCTCTCTGCTGTGGTGTTTGTGTATCAAAAATCCTCTTACCTTGGATTTTGGCCTTAGCGAGGGTTTGAAAGATGAACCCTTTTGACTGAAGATATAAACGTGTGTTGACATCGCCCATCGGGGGCTTTAAATCCTGTGTGATTGAGTTTATCACAAACACTAACAATGAAGCTGTTATTGATTTTTCAGTCTGCTCGGCTACGCTTTTCCTTAGACAGATGTTACTAAAAGCAATGGGGTCGCTGCCATTGGAGCATCTTTCTGTGGCAGCAGCAGTCGTTTAATCATAGTTACCTCTTAATCCAAATATGCTTTAAGAGTCTAAATTATTCAGTCAATTTCAACACTAAATCCTCTGTCGTAATTTCAAGATGTAGCTTTTGAAGCATCAAAGGCTTATCCTTACGTTTGGCTGTAGCGTTCCGCTCCGAAGCAGCGCTAGATGAAATGCACTCCCCGGCAGATACAGTGTGTACGCGTGGTAGAGGAATTACAATCTCAAATAAAAGCAGCAAAACTCCAGCCCGAGTCTTATTCGACTTAAATGATCCCAATACTCAAGATTGTTCAAACCCTGTCATTGCTGCTGGTTTTTCGATCTTCAGTTTTTTCGGATTATAAAAGGAGGTCTAATAAGAATTGTGTCCATCTTAGAAATCTTGGCCAAGTTTCACCAACTGCCTCAGAAACACTCTTAGCTACCCTGCCTGTACTTTAGCACGACCCAAATTACTCCCACTGAAGCTCTGGAGAGATAGACAAAACAAAGTAATGATACTGCCTTCAACCACTCGGAGCACATTCTTGCAATAGTTTATTTTACCATTGCAGCCTAAGCAGAATAGAATACAATACACACACACACACACACATAGCTATAACGTAGAGGTAATATCTCTGCCTGCATTACATTTAATTACGGCCCTATTGTAAAGACTTAATTACCACAGAGAACACGTTCATCTTGCTCAGGCCTTTAAATGTCACGGAGTGTGTTCTCCGTTGGGGAGCTACAACCACATGCCTGATGAGCTCCTGCTGGTTTTGACCTAATGGCAAACCTCAGAGCTCAACTTAAAGAGCATCACTGAGCTGTCAATGAATTCCATTAGCATGTGATTTACATCAGTGTGTAGTCATCATCACTCACACAATCAGTAACTTATGAGTGAAAACTGTGCAAAATAAGAGGCGCGGCTGTCAAATTTGAACACATTTGTGTATTTTTGCATTTATCTCTATGTTACAATGATATGCAGAGAGAGATTTAGTAACACAGATTGCCCAGTTGTGCTTTCTGTTACAAAATAACTATGTTGATTATTCAAATGCGTAGAAAAAAGTCTTCTTTGTTTCCGTTTTTCAGTTTCTGTTTCTGCTCAGTTTCATCATCAGGACCGTTTATGTTTACCCTTGTTTTAGACTGAAAGGCGTCAGGGACCGTGTTGTACTCACATGAATGTTTTGTCCATCAATAAACAACATGAAACTGTTTTTCAAAGGCAGCTCCGCTATCAGCGCTCTCATTTCTTTTATTCAGGGCATCTTCTGATGTTTATCTGTTAACACTGTTCTATTTTTACAAAAGCCCCGCCCTAGGAGAGACGTTGTATGTGATTTATGTGACAGTTTCACAGACAGGTATGATAGCATTCAGCTTTTATTTGAGCAGCAGACTTAACATTCCTGCATGTGCTCCGTTTTGGTGTTTAGCCAGGACCTGCACCTGTTTGCTTTCTCCAAAATTTGAGCGATTGAACAGAGCGAAGCGTCAAAGTGAAATATAGCTTATGCTTAAGAAAGTCTGTAATTCAGTTCGGCGAATACCTGCCTCGAACATGCAACTCACGTAGACTCCACTTACCGACTAAAAGTCGTCTTTGAAAAGCTGAAATGTGATGCTTGGCTCGCAGAATTTTCCTCTCCTAAGTCATCGCACTGTTTACTGGATGACACCGTTGCTGTGTTCCCCTGCCTGTAGTTTGCTTGCATGCATGGATGTATAAGTGTGTGTGCACTGCGTTCGTATGATGTAGAGCCTAATATGAGTGCATGTTGAGTTAAGTGCGTGTGTATGTTCCTGTTTGTCTGTGTTTGAATAATGAGATCAAATGGAGTGATATCATGCTCCGTGCTCTTGTACATTGGGACTGTGCAATTTAGGTCAGTGCCTGTGCTGTGAGAGGCGCTTGTGTGTCAGAGTGTGAAGATGGGCTCCAGATGGGTGGATGGTAGAGATTTATGGCTGAACAGTGGCTTTGTAATGTGAACGTGTGGAATAGAAGAGAGATCCGTGGCCTCAGTGCTGCTGGTTTCACTCGTACGATGCGGTGAATATGCAGGTTTGGTCTGTGTGGGCCTCTTTTGATTGCCCGTCCCTCTGCTCCTCTCTGGGACACCGGGAGCAGAAAGAGAAACACTCCTGGCAATGATTATGATTCAAATGTGTCCTCTATGTTCTCACTTGTCAAACGTTGGCTGTGATGTACCACACAGCTTCACAATGGCTTTTAGCTGTGAATTTGCGGAGCGGTGCAATGACACATTCGTCATCAGAGCCTCTCAAACGTATTACACCTGTATTTAAATCTCATTTTTCTACTCCCGTACACATTCTCAGCAGAAGGTGCAGTTTTCGTGTCTTCTGCTTTGTCCCAGTCTTTGGTTGCAAACGCTGTTCCTTATCATAAAAGGATTCAGCCGGGGGCTGATTGGTTTCTCACAGGCACCAATCCACTCTTTCTGGGATGCAGTGTATGGGTGGAGTGTGTTCAGGCCAGCCGGTTTGCCACTTCTAAGAGAAAGCCGCTACACAAATAAAACAATCCTTGATGAGATTAAGCACTTCAAGATGTGTGCGTGTGCGTTTAAAGTCAAGAGAGAAAGGCTGAGTCGGGGTATTGCGTTGTCACAGCCTGTTGTTTGTGATGCTGGTGTGCATCTTCTTTGTCCCTGATACTCACGCAATGATGTATTGCAGATATACAATGCCCACACTGTCTGGCAGTAGTAAACAAACTCAATCATTGCCTGTGTAGGAATAGATTTGAGAAAGATGCTCTTGATGAGTTTTGATGGAACCAAAATGTAAGTAGAAAGTGAAGCACATGTTACATATCAAGTATAGAGAAGGGAAATTAATCCTTTTGGCTGCCAACATCTTAGACATTTTAGTAACCAAAGGCAATCCAAAGGCAAAAATATTTTCCAAATAATAAACTGTTACACCTTTCATTCAGTTTCACAGCAATAAGTCAGAAAGCAAAACAAACATGGCTGAGTCCAGTTCAGACGCAGCAATGCGTTGTTGTCCTGATGTCTGACAGAGCTCCTCTTTCCACGAAAGCATGGGAACAAACTGGGAAGATTTCTTTGCGTTATAGCTCGCAGGGAGTAAACATGACTCAATTTTCCCCCCCTTAAACTATACGGTTTCATAATGCAAGCAAAAACACATGTGTTGAAGGCGAGGGGCTCAGACATATTTCACTCACCAACAATCAGGCTACAAACAACCAGAACAGCCCACTCTGGAACGAGCAGTGATGATAAGATAATGTACAAGATAATGAAGTCCAACGAGTAAAACGTGCATAATGAGAAATGAGTGATCAGACCCCATGCAAGGAAGGAGAATCCAAATTCTTTGGAACAAAATGTCTTGCTTTTTGTCAGTAGACAGGATCTATTCGATCTATTATTCATCTTCCCAGGTAGTGGGACTTGGTTAACCTGCACTGAATGATCAACTAAGGACAGCAGGATTGGTGACATGATTTATTGTATCATTAGCCTTTCAGGTTCCACCCTTTGGACGTCATTATAACGACCATCTTACTTTTGCCTTGGTGCATTCAAAGTCATTATTCCCACCACTGTTCCATCCAACAAACGCAGTGATGAAGTGATGACACTCAGACCTTTCCCACAAAAGGATGGCCAATGAATATTTGCCCTTTTCAATTGGAAATTTTATATCTATTTATAAAGGACAGCTAAAGGAGAAGCATTAGAAGTGCCTGATGATTGTACGATTTAATCAGGCATGTCTGCATCATGGGTATCGGATAATTGGTTCGGGTCAAATTTATCAACGCTGTGACCTTTAGTAATCCAGGTCATCACTGCCTCTGCCTCTGAGGCACCAGAAAAAATGTGCTTTCTTGCTAAAGCTCGTGCTCCAAATAAACAGGAAGGATACGCAGATCTTCATTGTCTCATTGCCAGAAAATGTGCACGTCAAGAAATAATGCAATGTGTGAACAACAACACGAGATCTTTATTGCATGGTGAAATCACAGCGCTAAGCAAGTGTGAGCCCTAATGTGTTACATGATGTTTGTATAGAGCGGTGGGGAAATCCCTGATAAAACTGTGAGGGTGATTCACACGATTAAGCCGCATGATGTCACCTGACATCATGGTGTGAATCAGATTTAGATGTTTTGAGTCTCACATACCCCTATGGACGGATCTCGTAAAATCTTACCGCAATCGGCCATATATGCTTTGAATTGAAAATAACTTAGATCAAAGTTCCACCGCATTTTCAATTAGAGCGCAAAAGACAATACACTGAGAGTGAGACAGTGTATTTTATGGCGTTAGACAAAAAAAATAGTTCCTATGCTGCGTTGAATCATTTCCAGATGCTCGAACAGAAGCGAACAGTAACCAACACACCTGTGCGATTTTCCCCTCTATGATAGAGCCAAAATAGAATGTGCAGAAAAATACCCAAACGGCAGCGAGCCACTGTTTATCACCGCTCAAAATATTTCCCCTAACATTCTCCACGTCTGTCTGCCGCGCCTGGTTGCAGCGTTGAAAGGATGTGCAGATTAGAGGGACCATTAGAGCCTCCGTGATACCGGATCGAGTATCACAGGGGAGGACGGTGGCCTGGCAGGGCAAGGGTTCTCTGTAATCCTAGACGACGATATAAACAGTCTGACATAAGATGACGCCCGATGCACAGTAAAGACAAACGACATCATTATATGCACGTGAAAGCATCTCACTCATGCTCATTATTTGTGATATGAGCTGCAGTATCTGAAGATTTCCTATAATTTCATAAGGGGCTTTTTTTTCCTCCTCTTATTACCGCCCAGGCTCGTCTTTACCTCACACTGCTGTTCGTGAATGTTCTGTTCACAAATTATTGCACTCCCTTTATAACATTAATGCATGTCAGTTATCAAATCCTTATTAAGAGTAATGGGCCGCTGCATTTATATCATTTGTATGCTGGAATTACAATCCAGTCCAGCAGAGTCCAATTTCTGCTCCACAGGCAGCTATGAAGCAGAATTACATTTTTTAAACATTGAGATTGTGATAGATTGCATGCCAGTTTTGAAAAATGTGAATAATGGCATTTTGTGGCAACAGATTCTGCTGCACCCTATTCATTTTCATTGAAAACCAAAAATTATGATGGTGGAAAATAGCCTGCTGTCAAAGTGAGTTAGAGCAATAACTCCAGCGTAGCAAGGGACTGAGATTAAAAACTTTTTTCTTACTATCCCATCACATTAAATTGCCTCAGTCACAGTCAATGTATGCTGGACCTGGCAGAGGTTTTTATGTTTATGGAATATTTAAATCCAGTTCCTTTATATTACGCAAAAACACATGATGGCTGGTATCAGAACAGTGATGTTTTTCTCCGTTTTTCTTCATTGTCATGTCTTTTCCCTGCATTATTGGCAAATGTAACTCCACCGTGAGTCCTGTGTTGTTGTCCTCGACTTGTTGTAGAGGAAAACCGAACAAACTTGTCAAATAACATTTGATTAATATAAAGACATCATCCAAAACATATGTGAAACCAGCTATATAGCTGAAAAGATGATGTTTTTTCCCCTCTCTCATTACATCTGTGACTGATCTATTAGGCTTTGTCTCCTGCTGGAGTAATAGACAAAGGTCATATTTTCTGTCTCATGCATTCTGCAGGCACAACTGCACAGCGAATGTAATCTGTCAACGTGTTCAGGGCAGCCAGCTCCAGAGCCACACAATGCCATCGTTTTGCAAAACAAAATTCCTCCTCAGGTCACTTTCTTTGATATTTCATCGCTAAATAACAATAGAATAAAGAAGGACAATAGAAGAGATGGTTATAGATTGACACGTTCGATCAGAACTTTTAGTGGGACGTAATAGATCGTGCACATTAATGTCAATATTGTAAACAGAAAATGACTGCAATATGACATAGGGTCCTAGTATTGAATTAGGCCAACGATACGCACATTGTAACCTTATTCGCTTGTTTTTCTATGTGCAGCTGTTTGTCTCCGATGACACTGTGGCCTTTACTGCATTCAATGAAATTATGTCCATTGTAAAAAGAAATGTTGGTTTCCTCCAGTGTATAATAAAACACCATAGTCTAAACCACATTCTGTGGAAAAATTGCATTCTAAGAGTAGTTACTTTAGCCCCAAACAAGTGTGCCCTTTCCATATAATCCACTGTGATATCTTGGTGTGTGGCTCCACTTTAACACAGGGGCACCATGTGAATTTCTGGCTCGCAACGCTACTGGGGGGAAAAAAAGCAAAGGCAGAACAAAGGGAAACGTTGGATCCACTTTCCTTCCTGAACTTGCGTGTTGCCTTCAACGCTGAAACTATTCCACTATGTAGCGCGTGAACACAGCCCAACGATTTGTCAACTGGATGTTGTCTCCCGAGAGGCACTAAGAAAATAAGTGAGAATGACAGCGAGAGCAAGTGGGCACAAAAGAGAAATACAGACCGAGGGCAGAAAGAGAAAAAGTGTGAGAAGTGTGTTGGCAGAGACGAGCGGGAGAAGACATTTGTATGCAGGGCTTCACTTTGGTACATTAGCATTCAGTAACTAGTCACTCTCCACTATGCTCGCTCCACTATAAATCAAATGGCATGTTTACAGCTTCGGAGTGCTCCAACTCAAGGGTTATTGCTGATGTAAGGAACACCATGAGCCCACTCTATCCTCTGCACATTTTAATTTTCATTCTAAGTGCAAAGCCAGCGCTCTAAGCTGACTCCTTATACTAATAACATTCAGATAAACATCTTGATAGCATTGATTTGGCTGATAATTGGCATTCGACAGACAACAAAAACTCTTTTACCAGCAACATCGTCCAGTAATCTATGCAATCCAATTACTGCTTCTCCCTCTGAGAGTCCCTCCATTATTATCCATAGATTTCTCAACACTGATCATTCATTTACACAAAGTAAGAGGATCTGACTCTTCCTCGTGCCATGCAGGGATTAGTGAAGGGCATGCGGATTGGCTCCAGCATGTTTCTTTATTTCTTTTCGCTGGCCGTCCATGTCATCTGCTAAAATTGCTGCTTACCCACAACATCTGCCAAACTGCGGCAGAGCTAAGAGACCCAAGACCAGTGAACATGTAATTCTATCTCTCTCAGAACGTGACAGCAAAAATAGACAACTCTTTAAAATCAACAAGACCTTTACGCGTACTTTTTAATCCTCGGGTTTCCATTTACCAGAGGAGTCGTGACTGAGTGCAGACGGACCAGGCCAAAGATCGGAGCTGACGTTTAAAGGATCCCTGGGCTCAGGTCTCCGTTCAATCCTCTGCTGAACACATCAGCCCGGATCAGCTGGGGTTCTCATCAGAGACACTTAAATTAAATACCAAATGTTAAACATCAAAAATGACAGGGATCCATGCATAAACATACGTATGCATGAGCAGACACGTTGTACACAATGGTATGTGTGCTCAAAAGACACACGCATACACAAAGTGCTTCTCTCTCACAGATGCTGTACAGTATCACACACACGTATCACAGTGGGATTTAAAGCCTGCTCAGGTTACTGGAACGGGTACTTTGTGTTCATTATGACTATAATAAACAACCACTAATTGAATATATTTATGGCGTTTAGATGATGGACACACAGGTTGAGCTTAAGCTGTCCACTAGGTCTCATTAGCACAATCATTTAGAGGCCGCAGCTATTTATCAAAAGGAAATGGATTGTTTGTCCTTCCAGAGGTCCGTGGAGGTTCATCTCAAGGAAGTTTATGTGCTGGAAAACAGAGAAGCAGAGAGAGAACTCGCCTTTTATCAGAAATGGTTTTATCACACTTCTTACCAGTGTGTGGTACAGTGTACTGGTTCTTGTCCACAAGAACAAACAAACAAAACAAACAAACAAGACAACACTAGACACACTCCGACAGATGGACAGATTGTCCACATCCTACAAAGAGATAGATGGTTTGAGATGGTTTGTCAATTTGGAGAGATCTTCTCTAAACAGAGGAGATTGGGGCACCATTTATCTGCTGTTTATAAAGCTGATCTGACATCTGTCCACTGGCGGTTTCCCAAAACAACAGGCCCGTCCCACCCTCATGTGGGGCTGGTGATGAAGGAGACGTGGTTGAGTCCAGTTCTACAGTGGTTGGAACTGTTCCAATGATGGGCAGAACTGCCAGGTGTGTGTAAATACCTCTCACCTCTCACACTCTCTGCCTGATCTCTTTTTTTTAAACAATGTGCAGCATAATTTGTGTTTCATTGTTGAAGGTCATTATGAAATAGCACATTTTCAGACGACTTCCATCACAGCTCGTCAGATGTGGCTGCATCCAGCGCATAAAACACATTCAAGGCATACTCGTATCTAGACATCGTCCAATCAAGCATGAACAAAGTCAAGTGCGACATGCGATCGTATTGTTGTTGGACGTTAAGTTTGGACTGATCCATGGAAACCACGCAGAGAGACCGTTGCCACACTTGTCGTCACTCTTAAATAATCTACAGTGTATGAAGCCGCACAGCCTTAGCATGTGGAACCTGTTGGATGCCAGAGTGCATTACAGAAGTAGAGGCTATAAATAACAAAGGTTTCAATGAGAGACAGTAACTCATCCATGGAAAGAACTTGCTCCGGATAATTTGGTTATGCGTATGAATATGAGTGTTCCTGTGACGGTGCTAAAAAGGACGTAAACACACAGCTGGCAGGATGCGTTGGGGCTGGCACGGTTATCCATACGTTGGCAGCAAGCTTGCGCCGCTTCAGCGATCGCCTGATCAGTCGCAGCGATCCCCATTCCTCTGGTTTGGTTAACAGGAAAAATGGCATTGGGAAAAAGCCACAAAATTCCTCCAACAATGTCCATGTCTGTATGGCATAAACAGATGGAAGTTCTTGACTTATGCTGGGACGTGGTTCAGCTTAACTGTAGGATCTATTGTTTTTGTGTATGGCAGACTTGCTGTATTGTTGTTCCTATGCCATTTCAATTTCACAGACTTCTGTCAATAAAGGAGAATTAAAAGTTAGTGAACCTTTCGTTGTCAAGATGACAAAAATTGAAGTAGTCAGTCAATATGATGAGCGTCAACATTCGTGAATTTTCCTCCAGAAACGGCATCGTGGATTTCCTTTTCTTTCCTCTTCATTTACCTCGCAGTCGACTTGTTTATACTGTAATGGCGAGCGATAAAATACATTGATACTATTTGTATATATGCATGTATGACTTCCTAAACTTTTTACATTTTGTTTATACTGTGAAGAGTATTTTCTATGATGCGGTTTTTCGGTCCGCTGCACAACACGCAAAATTATTCCCGTTAAATTATTCATGACTAAAACACAAATTATCAAAACCGCGAATGGAAAACCTGCGAATGGCTGGAGGTAACACTATATGTTGAACTACAGGGTCTTCTTTACATTCTCAGGCGAGGTGGTCAGAAATGTGTGCATGCAGTGTCAGACCTTGAAATGATAAAAATAGTCTCGCTTTCAAGGAGCAAATGAATGTTGGATTACTGTACGCCACTGATTTAACCCAGGGAAGATAACAGCACGCTGCATCAGGATGTGTTGACAATACAATTCATTCTCTACCACTCACCTCCTTGCTCAGCATTTAATTGCTTTTTAAATTGGAATGTTGTTCTCTATGCATCATTGCTCACAGAAATGCAGAGAATGGGTTTGTGCATTTGTGTCTGTGACAGAAATGGAAGAAATTTTTTTCAAAATATCCATCCTATCGTCACACGACGTGGCAGCTTGAGACTGCCGGATCTTTCTTCACAGTCTATTTTTACGCCGTACAACATCTTCCGCAGGAGGTCAATCAAACCTCCTGCACACCCAGTTCTATCACAATTAATGGAACTGCCATGTGGATAGCCCCGCTAACTCCCCACTGGAAAAGAGAGCTACAAATTATATAAATGGAAATGCCACAGGCTCTTGTTTGATGGACACACGTTTCTTCCTCCTCCGCTCCATCCATCCGTCAGCATTATGTTCTCTCCTATTGCACCATCAACAGAAAAAATGAAAAGCAGTTTACTGGTGATAGTTTACCGCTGACTTTGCAGTGGTGAGATGACTATTCAGAGTTAATGTCTAAAGCTAATGAGCTCATGTGTTCCCCATGGCTTACACTGTCTCAAATTGAGCACCAATGTACGACCGTCTCACATTAATAATAATAAATGTAATGGATGAGATGAGCAGGGGAGGAGTAAGAGTGAAAAGGTGAGAGTATGAAGAATAATATTACTTATTACAAAAAAGTGCCAATGATTGACATGTTGTTTAGTGACATAAATCAGAAATCGGTGGGTAGTATTTATCTTATAGTGGCTGATTATTTTTGTATTTGATATTTCACCAAACGCAAAGGCTCCAAAAACACCCACAAAATAGAATAAGCCTCTTGGCTTTGTGCAAAGCCATACTTTGGAGAGGCTGCATTAAGCATCACGTTCTGCTTTACCGCACTTGCGTTTCTTTTTCGTTTTTTCCATACAGAAGTGATTTCGCCCTCAGACGTTGGTCTGAACCTGTAATTATCTAACAGCCTGAGCGCGATGTCCCTGTAATTCCTCCACCATCCAGGATCCAGTGAGATTCAGGGAGGTCTTCCTCTGTCACATACATCAGACATACCCCCCACTACTCCCACCATCTCTCTTTCACCCACACATACATGCACATGTTTTCAGTTTGCTGGACACTTTATGTGTGTAAAGCTGATAAAGTACAGTAGGTCTGCCTCCTGATTCCCTCAAATAGAAGTTTAAGTATGATTTTTTAACAATACTACTTGAAATGCCTTACCGTTGAAGATTATCACCAATAAATATCAATTTAACAAACTGTTCTGTTTACAGACCAGTGGCTTGAGCACAAAGGTGAGATCAGTCAAATTAATTCTGAAAATGTGTTACATCACGGTGTCCTGCTGCTGCTGTGAAAGGCTGCATTGAAACTTGTCCTGACAGATGGTTTTGCCTATTGAAGCAGCTCTGAATCAATATGCAGTAGGCCATGCCACTTGCTTTGTCTATGGACCACTTTAGATACATTCTTTTTTCTTGTTTCTTCGCAGCTGGTCTCTTTCTTCTTCATATTGTGCAACATGTAAAACTGTCAAAACATTTTTCTGGACACAATAGTCCTCTGACTTTATAATGCTGTATGTTGCTTTTGGAAATTGCTAGAGTGAAATGAAATAGGATGGTATGGGTTGATGTTGAAATTGATCATTCAAGATACATTAACGCTATCCTTTATATACAGCAGAGAGGGACGCCTGTATGAACATATGTCCCAGTTCTGCAACAAAACTGGATTTGTTTAGGAATCGCAAAACACATTTTTGTTGCACAACACATTTGATTGTGAATGCTTGTGATTGTACTGTACAGTCTCCCCACAGATATCACGCCATTTGAGCCCTCTACTGGTTACTGTGTGACCCTGCTGTACACTCATATTGAAGCAACACGCCATTTCCCTTTTACAGAGTTAAAAATACGCATAAAGTTCATCTCATCTCATGTTCTGTATAGTGTCATTGATTACCTTTATTGATGTGATTTATTTAGTTTTCAGCTAAGTTGGTGTGATAATATAGAAATTGTACTTTTTCATCAAATAGCCAATGGGGCTTTTCATAATAAACAATGCCAGTAACAGAGTGACGCATAAGAATTATAATAGTAACATAATAATACTAATAATAATTTGAAGAAGAAGAAGGAGAAGGAGAAGGAGAAGCAGAAGACGAAGGAGAAGAAGAAGGAGAAGAAGAAGAAGAAGAAGACTTAAATAAAAACTTAAATAAACTGTGTTAAAAATGAAAAAGTTAAATTATATTTGAAATATGTTGAATTATTACTGCCCCCTTTTAAGGACCATCATAATAATACGACAACAAGGTTCTAACACGTCCGGTAGCTCGCTTCCTGTTTCTGAGTAGCAAACACCTAAATGTCCCACCCCCCTCCATACAAAATGATATCGGCTGTCAATCAAATCAGTTACGTCGTGACGTTGGTCACACTTACAGGCTAGCTACTGAGCGGAAGCATTGAGTACGGAGGTGTTAGCAAACCAACTTATCTTATAAAATAGTCACATTTACGATGAACGGAAAAAGAAAGAAGAAAAAGCAGAAGAAGTATAGTAAACAACGCTACTGTGGACTCCATGCAATGCCAGTCATCTCACTAAATGTAGGAAAAAAATACTACTCATTCATTTGTATAAAGAAGAAATTCCATTCAGTTGGTTAATTTGAGTATTTTGATACGTGATATGACTAAAAGTAACATTCGACATTAATAGCTCTAGGCCCCGTTTAATTTTTTCACAGTAGCTCGCTGAGGAAAAAAGGTTGGAGACCCCTGTACGTCAATAATACATTTTTATTGGCCTGCTGTAGGAGGAGGTAAGTGCGCATGCGCTATTGAGTTCGGAACCACATGCGTTTAAGCCACAACTGCGTCAATTCCCCAAAATACCAAGAGCATGAGCGGAAGTTGTTTTTAATATTAGAAAGCTGTCAACATTCAAACACAAATATTAAAAGATGACATAACACTCAAGGTAAAGCCTACCAGAGGTAACTGCAACGTAACTACCAAAATCATATACATTGTGCACTGCTGTCATGTGTAATTATTCTAATTGAAATATAAAGTAAAAAAAAACCCGGATGATTAAGCTGAAATCTGAAAGTAGTTATGGGTGCAGGAAGCTATGAGAAGGCCAGAGCATCCAAAAATGTAGGTGAAATAGGGAAACGTAACTCGAAATACCTAGAATGGTAAAATAATGTAGCTGGAGAATAGAAAGAGGTACAGTGGAGCAGAGAGTTCCCTCAGTGTCTTGTAAACCAAAGTGCATACTTGAAAATAACGTTGTCTAGAAACGAGTATATTTCCCGACATTTATTTTGAAACATGTACCGGAAGCAGCGTATATACTTGTCGCTAGCTTCACTAGTCTCAATCACAGCGTTTATCCAGCCGCGGCGGAGCGCGGAGCATCAAGCCGCAGACGGGGCTCCGTGAAATGCAGCCACAGCTTCGTTAAACGCTGCCCGCCTGTTCGTTGTTCCTCGCCGCCCTCTGTGCTGGATAAAAGCCGTCCAGCTCAGACCCAACATGGGTTAGAAGGAGCGGACCGATGGATTATCCACTTTGTCCACTTCGGCGAGGATGATGGGGGGGAATTGGACTTGTTTTCGCATCCTGACAAAGACGTTGACTCAGAGGGAATAGAATTTACTCGCACACACCCCCCTTTTCTACAGATTTCTTCTGTTTTTTTATTTTCTCTTTTTTTGTTTTGTTTTTATTTCCCTGCTTTCGACAGAGAGAAATGTTTGCAGAATTGCTGTGCGGCGCCGTGGCTCTCGTCCTGTATGTCAACACTCTCGGCGCTGATTTCTGCTACGATGACAGGTACTTGGATGACTGGATGAATGAATGAATGACACAGACAGCCACACCACTTACACTGAACCATACTGTAATCCTGCCCTTTATCATACAATCGAAACAACATTGTGTTTTTCTGATGAACCCTGACATTCACCTGTATGAAGCTGTAACCTTTATAGTTTAATGTCCCCACTGGCTGCCCTCCTTCCATCAAATGTTCTGTCAGGATGAACGGCGAAGTCAGGAGCAGAGAGTGCAAAGTGTTGCACCCCCGAGTGCACCACAGTTGCTCCTGAGTTTTGCTGAGGAAATAACTGCTGTTAGAAGGGAACGTATTCCCTGTAAACTACGCTTACATACACTTCCAGATGTTTATTTCTGAATAAAATACTGCATTATTAATTGACTTAACATACCTGTAGCATTAATGTGTTAAAGTAAATGCATTAGATCAGGGTGGTTTCAGCTGTCGTAAGTCTGCATAATGGATTACTTACTGGGGTTGTTGTTTTATTTATTGAAGGGAGAGGATTATCCATATTTAAAGTTAATTGGCAAAAATATTGTGAAAAAAAATTACAAAATTCTGTGTTTTAGGAATCATTTTAATTGTTCATTCCAGGTAATATGGATCGATCAAATTTTACAAGAGTCTCTAACCCAATGTTAGTTTGATATACATTATCTTATTATCTAAATGTGCAATGAAATAGAAGTAAACTCTTCACTTATTTACCATTTCGTCGTCTTTTATATGATATTCCCTTACTACTGTTGTTGTATTTATGTTTTTTGCTTTTTGACAGGGATCTCTCGGGAGATATCTCTGGGTTACTCATAATCATTCACGTGTAAATGTGCACATTCATGCATTGCTACCACATCTGCACCTCATATGAGCGTATGCGCAAATGACAGGTGTGCAAGCGTTTAAGCAAACCCATAGGATGCAGTTCAGTGAACAAACAATACATAAACACCCTCACCATCCACCGGTTTGAGTGTTTTCTTTACAGCACCACTCACTGCTCTGTATAGAACATTTCCTGCCTAACACATTCCCTAAGGGTTGATTTTTTTCCTCTTTTCATGCTGAAAGTCTGATAGTTTTCTTGTAGTACAGCAGCTATGCCTTTGCACTTTGCACACAAGTCAGGTGCTCTGGGCTCTCCCATGAAAGAAAGATGGTGTTCTGTGTCCATAAACCTGTCAGGGAGTGGCAGCACTGTGGAGAGGAGAGACGCTGCTGTGTGGCTACTCAGGAACCAGGAACCTCCAAATTTGAATTTAGACGGAAAGCCAAACCTTGAATATAAAATAAAAAACACTTAATTTGACGTTAGTTATTATCATTTGAGTTTTCATCCGAGCCAAATTGCAAGCCTCTTCCGACACACTTATAAGTGAACGACAAAGTTCTCAAAAACGGCATCTCAGTAAGTGCCGTTTGAAATTTCTCAGACACATTTCCATTTCAATCTGTCATCCAGCATTATCATGTGTTTGGTTCAGGCTTGCAATTAGCAGCCGTCGTCCTGTCCCCTTGGGCTCCACTTGGAAGGCAGAGAGACTGAGAGCGATCGAGGAAGGGTGGGAGCAGCAGAGAGATGTAATTTGTTAAGCAAAAACAGCCCTGGACACACAGACTGCTCCACTTGATAATGCATTGCTTTGTGAAAAGGCTGGTGTGAGCGATAGTGTAAGGAATCTGCAGAAATTGTTGGTTGTTTTAAAGCGAGATTGCCAGACAAAACGATTATCCCGACGCCAGCACAACAGACGCACGTTAAGTGGGAATTTGACAGTAAATTGATGATTAGCTCCACTTCTCCACTGCCAATGAATGTGTTTTTAATGTTCCAGAGCCTCATTCTCAAAAGTGAAGTATGTCATCCGTATGTGATTGATCACTTTTCATTTTAATGTACGATTAGAGTGAAAGGAATTCTGTGCGTCTGCGGAAATGAATATGGATATTTTGATTTTTCTCCATGTAAGGATAGATGTTGCTTCCTTTCTTGCTTCTGGCTTTGAAACCAGTGCATTGACTTAAGTCAGCTTGTGATTAAATACTAAGATCCAGGCTGGTGGTGAGTGTGTTCGTATGTATATATGTGTGTGTCTGCAAAATGGTTTAAGGGCTATCAAGCTGCCATAAAATACACCCGAGGATTTTACCATCGATTGGTTGGTAGTCTTGGCATTGCAGTGGAATATATAATGTCTTTTCTACTTTATTCCTGTCACAGTAAAGGCAGTGTTTTAAGAAAAATAACAACAGCTGCAGGTTAGCCATGATAAATGTGGAGGGCTTATTGTCTTGTGAGTCACATTCCTCTTATCAAAGGTGAATTCACTGGTTACACATTCATTTTCTGTAAACTTCATGCGCTCCATAATAACCGAGGCTGTAAGGAGGTCACAGTTGAAGGAGAGTTTCATCTGAAAAAAATGCTCCACAAATACATGTTGTAGGAAAACTGTTTCCTCGCTGCTATAAAAAATAATCCCATGCAAAACAGCTCTTTGACCCTGCATTCGGTCACAGCTCCTCCTTAGATAAAAATGACAGCCTGGAAGAGTGGTTTGCTCCTTGGTGCCAAATCACCCTGGGGAGCTTTCCCCCCCTCACTCCCCTGGACCCACTCATCATTAGTGCGTACACAGCTTTGACACCTGCACTGGAAAATGGGAATCATTCATCATGTAGTTCATATCTTAGCTGCTATAATCTACAGTTAGGACTACGTAAAGGAATGGGAGCGCCCAGATAAATGTCAGAGGAGAAATACTGGTGCAATATCCTGTGGCTTGCTGGCAAAGTCAGCAGCGTGCACTTGCAAAACCTGGCCGAGGCATGAGCACGTGATTATCTGCATTGTTGGTGGTTAAATTCGTGCTTTACGCAAACATTCCTGAAATATCCTGAGTTAAAAAGTTTAGCAGTCTCAACATGTGTCGCTGGTTCTCTGAGGTGAACCCCCACTTTTTCCATTTCACTGTTGAAAACAATGAGCTGTTTTCAAGCTACATTTAAGAGCACTCAACCCACGCGCGCTGGTTTTATGGATTATTGTTCCCTGTCAGGAACCGATGGATGTGATGAACTGCTCACACCTCATTTCTCTGCCCTCGTGTGATGTCGTAAGGCTCGACCGTGTCAGGATGTGTGAAGGTTGTGTGGGCCTCGTTGAAGGACACAGCCTCCCTGGGCTCAGGCAGTGATTTATAACGCCCAGACAGTTGGACGGCAAGTTGTCGCTCTTTGCCCCGAGAGCGTTGGAGAATACACGCTGAAGAGAGACGCCGTGGGATATTAACGCGAAGAGCTTTGAATCTCTTTGTGTAGCACCTGATAAAAAGGAAGCTATATTAAATTCCATTCTAGATGTAAATCGTTTGTTGCGAGCTTGTGAATGAATAATTTACTTTAATTCACATTTTTGCGCTTGTTGTCGTCCATCTTAGAGGGAAAGGGGCCTCGGTTGCCCTGTCTGGCCTCATGTGGACTCTGCCTCTCTTTGGCATCGTCTCAGGGCAGTGATGTGGAACGTCGCTCCTCGGACTTTACCGTAGGATGGGCTGGTTGTCGCTGTGGTTATGTTGAGGACCCAAGGGCGGCAACCCGGCAGTCTGAGTATCTCTGCTTTTTTCGCAGTCAGGCTTTCTGTGTCTGTGCCCTGTAATTACCGCCCTGCTTGCAGAGAGGGACTCATGGCATGGTTTGGTAGTCTTAGCTGCCTCTGTCTCTCTTCCCATCCCTCCAACTACCACCTAAAGCCATTTAGGCCTTCAGCTCCTGTCAACCAATGGTTGCCTCCAGATAGATCTGGATGCCAGATGGATGATCAAATGGAGGATGTTGGGTTTTCTTGTAGTTTCCAGGATGGAGACATCAAAGGCCTTGATGACATAGACAGGGCATAATGGCGTTGGTGAAGATGACCTCAAGAGAGAAACAAATTCAGTGACATTATCGCCTAAAATAAATATAACATTAAAATGCCATACTGGACGGGCTCAGCCCTTTCATGTGCAGGATAGGTGATTATAGAAAATGGCTGAATGCAAGGATGATAAATCCCATGACATTGTGGTTGTCACTATCTAATGTGCCATGAATCTGTTTGGTGTGGGGAGGACTCTTTGATGTTCTTACTTTTCCTTCCCAAAACCACCACGGGAGTGCATGTTGTTGGCAGGATAGAAAGGAGTTATATAGGAGGCTTCCTGTCCAGTTTACACGCTCTGCTGTAACCCTGATTGATTTTCTAAAATGAAGAAAAGACGTTTACAGTGGATACATGTTTACTATGGACTGATGAGAGACTGTGCACATTCGCGGCGCTAAAGTAGTCTTTTCAATTTTCATTTTAATTGCTTTCTCTCTTATCTCTCAAATGAATGATGTCTATGCAGACAATCCAGACTGATATGCCGCTGTGTAGCCATTTTGCAGAAATAGATGATTCTCCTATTTGGAGTGTTTTGGCTTTCTGATTTATTTTTTAATTTTCAATCTTTTTTTCTCTCTCTTTTTTTTTTTTTTTTACCGTATACACCATACTGGAATGATCAACTCAGTCAGGACCACAGATAGATTGGAAATCCATTTTCCTAAGCTCTCATTTTCCAACAGATAGCTTGTGAGGGTTGAAATTATTTTCACCCTCACCACAACTGCAAGATAAGCTTGCCTGGCAGAAATTCATTTGTTTCTAAAAATACTATTAATGAGGGGGTTTGATATGTTTTGTGTTGCTTCACTTAACCACAAAACCCCATAGAATTACTTGGGCAGTTCAGATTTAGGTCAATAGGAAACAGCTGACTTGATAGGATGCTCGTTTTTCTTCCATCAAGATCATAACATCATTTATGATATCTTACTGGATTACACTTCCTGAATTTCAATGGAATTGTTGGCCTTGGTTCTCCATTCTCTGTGGTGCGGTGGGAAAATATAGAAATAACCGCATGTTTGGAAAAATGTGTATTCATGAACAAACTGTGTTTATAGATAATATACTCCATTTTACTCATAAGATGTTGTAACCAATATTTGTGTTTGAAGCACTGGTCACCATTCTAATCGTTAATGAAATTTAACACATGGGATTATATATATAAATTATATGTACATAAAAACTGCAAATCTGTCTTGCCTTTATGTGGTGAGCAGCTGAAGATACCAAAGGTCCTTTGATTGCTGGAGCAATTTGTCGTCTGCTATGGAATGAAACTGAATCTGCCTGGCTGGAACTGAATCATTGCTTTGATTGCCTTCTTCAGTTGATTGTCATTTGTGATGTGCTTGCAGGGTGTAGGCCATCGTTCTTACTGTGGAGTGGGGAGCTACTCATGGTCATGAACACAGTTTCTTGAAAGCCCGAGCTGCGGTCTTTCCAGTCCAGAGCAAGATGCTTCAAAGCAATCAGGGTCTGATGATTTGTAATCACCAGACTGATATACCATTGAGATTCAGCATTGTCTTTGCTGTATTGCATGGTACTTAGCCCCAGTCTTTTGATAGGTATTTTATTTCATCAAAAAGAAATGGCATTATCTCTCTTAATTCATCATGTGATTACAGAATGACATGTATATTGTGTTCTTCATACAGAGAGAGAGAGACAGCCACTCATACACACACACACACACACATATTTAATGACCTTAAATGGGAATAATGGGTAATACTCCACTGAATCATCCGACACACAAATCCCTTATGTGGCGAGTGTTGCATAGCAGACATTCACCACAACTACTTAGTAATGTAAGAAAGGCGTTTAAGCTGCCAAAAAATACATGGAGTCAAAAGGATGGATTTAAGTACATTTTGAAAGTTCGATTGGTCTGGCATGCAGTCTCTGTGTTCCTGATAACAGTGTCCTGAAGGTATTTGCCACTGGGTAAGGCAGAGTATGGGGAATGATCCTGATATTAGACATGGGTCTCAAATGATTTGACTCACAGGGCTAAGTCGTTAATGGGTCTAGACAGGAGTTTGGTTTCGAAGGCTAATGTTGGCTGATGGTTCTTAAGCCGTGGCCACTCTTAGGATCTCGGCTCTCTTCATATTAATGGGATTAACAGGGCTGTGGATGAGAGGGGGCATGTCATGTAAGCAGAGAACCCCAAGCCATTAGAAACAAAACTCCCCTCTCCCCCATATCCAACAAGGATGCTATAGTTTGCCCTTTTCATTAAGGAAGAGAAGGTTTCTCCTCTGGGCCTCTCACTCTCATTGGTCCTCATTGGCTGACAGGGAATGCTGGCTCTTTCTGATAAGGTTATGACACAAGTTGGCTGATTTGGGCGCTGCCTCTGTCCATTGTAAAAAGAAGAGACTGTGTGGCATCTTTGTTCTCCCTGGGCCCAAGGAATGAGGTCATTTGTCCACAAATAGAGGGGAATTAGACCCTAATTGTATTGGCCTGTTGTTTATGATGGACAAAGAAGCAAGACCTCACTGTTCTCTGTCTAAAATGGCCAAAATTCAGCTTTGTAGACTAAACCTGTCAGAACCAATTGGCTGAGGTCATTGTGGGTCTTCGTGCTCTGAGTGCTGAGACAGAAGATGGAGGGCAAAACATGTTCAGAGTGAGATTACAGCAACAAATATGCAAGGTAGTTAGCTTTGAGCGACATGACTGTTTGATGCTCTTCCATCCATCCATCCATGCAATCCTGCTTCATTTTTACACAACGATGAAGGCTACAGAGGACTTTTTAATACATGGAAAATGGCTGTCAACAGAGGGACAACCAGATCAAACGAAATGGCTGACAGTGATCTAAATCTGGTTGCCAAAGGCAACTGGGTAGCCATTGGCATTGAGTCCTGGGAAAGAACCCAAACTCTCTGTACAGTTGGCCACCAGTGACAGCAAGGGAGTAAACCCAAATTTCAAGCTAATTTGACTATGTCTTGGTTGAGACCTATAATTCCTCCATCATATTTAGGTTCTTGTCACCTCCTTATTAGATGCAATCATTGGGTTTTTAGTTTTCCATATGGTGCAATTCTATTGGAATGCAAAGCAAAATATGAATTTTTCTTTGTGAAGAAGCTATTTTAAAACCAATTTCTTCAATGACACATTTTGGGAACGGTTGTTATTATTGTGGTTGACGTGGTTTGAATATTATAACACTATCCGGTGCAGTCTAAGTGTGGCAAATGGCTCAGATGTAACACAGAATGGTCTGTGGTCGCAGCGATTTGGCCACTGTGGGTAACCTGTTGCTCTCCGCACGCCCATAATACCAGGACACGATTGGATGTGCGCCTCCTTGTGGCCTTTATTGTGCGTATATATGTGTTTGGATAGGAGCAGGCATCTATGGAAAGGAAACATTACTGCACAAGTCATACGAGCCAGGAAATGGGGATTGACAGGTCAGATGTGTATTGTAGTTGTAGTTATTTTGAAGCTGCGGACAAGCTGACAGTGCAAGTGGAAGAGTGAATTGTTATGGACCGGGGCGGTCCCAGCTGAGGGAGTAGTGGCCCTCTTTGCTTCCCCATACTCTTCCTCCACTTTTTACCTCTCACCAGAACAGCGCAGTGGAGGAAGCACGTGTTGTCAGAGGCCGCCTCTAATTGATACACTGAGCCTTGGGATCCTGGTGTGTGGTTTTAGTGCACTTCAAAATGCATGCAAGGCACAACAGCCTGCAGCGTGCCACCCTCTGGGACACCACAGGTTATTTACAACCAGACGGCTGGTTCCGGACCAGGTTCATGTATCCTTTTATTTAAGTAAGCTTAAAAAATAACCACCGCATTTTAACGTGATCCTTGCCAAGGTTTTCGTCAAATAGCTGATCTGAGAGAGGGCAAGAGTTGAATCCACTCCAGAGCTGTAATCTCAGCCTTTAGGGGGCTTTTCACTCAATGTTTATGTGGTATATGAAAGAATGAAACCAGATATATTTGTAGGTTATGAGTAAATTGCTACTGTTGGTTCCGCAGCCCTTGGGTCCTGTTTTATGTAACCTTGCTTTTACTCATAGGCTTTTACAGGTGTGAAAGATTCACAACTGTGTGTCCTTGAGCCTTTTTATAAAATATGTTTAGGTTTTCAGGTATGCAAACGTAGTTTTTTTTGGTTTTTTGTCTGTTTATAGATGGATTTGGCATTGGTGAAGTACGAAATCAAATCAAATTTAGTGTAAATTGTAAATTGTCTGCTTCTAATGTAGCCTGTCATGGCTTGGTGAGACAGATGATTCTGACATCTCTCCAGATGGAGAACAGCTTGTGTTGTATTGTATTTCACAGATACAGCCAACTCTCTCTCTCTCTCTTGCTCGATTTTGCTCACTCGTTCTCTCCGTCATCGTGAATAAAATCTCATCGGTGACAGATTGATGGAATCGCGATGGTATACAGGGTTGATTTCTGACATTTATTTTGGCTGAGCACTGACCCACAGTATCTCAAGTCACGGTATTTCTGCTCATCTTTGACCTTCGCATGTGTGACTTTACCCTCCGACTATTCTGCCAAGTGAGCTCTTCCTTTTCGGCAGGAGGTGGATACACACAATTGGCTGGAGTTTATTTTTGGTCAGTGTAGGAAGTTTGGGTTGGGCGAAAGTGTGTGCAACTGTTTTTCCTTTGGCGGCCCAGAGGTTTTAAGGACCTGGAGAGAAGCTCTGTCAGCTGCTCTGACAGAATAATGAGACTTCTTAAATGTGCTCTCAAGAAAAATAAATTTCTAATCTAACAAAGACCTGAGAGAGGTCTGAAATAGAGAGAAAAGTTGAAGAGTGAGAGCATGATTGATAGAGCTTTATGGCTTTAGATGGAAGTCTGATCCCTGATTGCTTAAGTGTGGCTGGGAATGCCTTGTGGCTATCAGTTTCAGCCTGCACTGAACGCTTGTTGTCTTGACTGTGAACCCCAGCTGGTTATGGTCTTACAACATTTACCTGATGAGATATTAGAGGGCCCCGGACCCTCACCGGATCCCCCAACTGGGTCTTCCGAGATTGTCTAGCCAGTACAGTAGGCACATTTCTTTCACCACATGGTAGAAACATCAGCAGCTGTTTTAATTAGGAAGCAGCCGTTTAAATGAAATCCATCCCGAGTGCTGTTCCCTTGTAAGCTTTGTTTTCCTTTGTGTAAGAGACTGCTGGGGTCCTTGATGAAGACCCTAACCTGCAGACACACCAGGCTCACAACTGTTTAAACAAACTGTCAATCAGAAACCTCAAGCTCTCCTTTTCTCGTTCTATCACTACCTGCCAAAGGAGATCAACTTTAGTCAGAGGTTCTGCCTCGTGGCCACCCGCAATGTTTAGGTTTCATTAAAGGAATAATACTCTTATGAGGATCCATGCTTCAACTGGGCTGTTTCCAGTATTGGTTTTTAGACTCTAGACATTTCCAGTGTTAGGGTATTGAAATATCTTCAAATGAAGAAGTGATTTAGGTATTTTTCTATTAGATAAAATAAGTGAAACCGGACATTTCCTTGACTTGCATTAAGGAAAGAGCAGTATCGGCACTAAACTCTGAATTTAATCATTTCTGTGGCTGTCACCGCTCTCACTCCTCATTTAGTACAATTCAGCAATGCAGCCATCACTCCGGCTGATTGATGGGCCTGATGACTCTCTCACAAGACTACTGAAATAAAGCAGCCTCCAGTTCCTGCCATGTGGGCTCCCTGGAGATGCGGCCCTGTTGTTTAGGAAAAAAAAAAAGACCTCGATTGGTGTTATGATTATGTCACCTCCCTCTAACCCATAGATTTTGCAGCTCATTCTCCCCAGTAGTCACAAGCACAGTCAGTGAGATTCCATCTACCTTCGGCAGCTCAGTGTGGTGTTATTGATTTTAGTGGAGGAATAATTCACCACAGTGGACACACAAATGGCCGGCCCTTATTAGGTGAATAAGGATTTCATTAGCTTGCTGCTGTAACCATTACCTAGCTCATTCATTTATCCAATGGAGATAATATTCACATTGGAAAATTAATAAAATAGCTGTCACAGCAGCATACATTTGTATATTCAGTTGCAAAGCAGTGGTGATCAAAGCTACATTTAAGATGATGCTGTATCAAACCCCATTGTTGAGCTAGAGCTAAGGGTGTATGCTCAACAAGCTTCTTATGTGCACTAATGACATCAAGTGATAACCATGACAACAACTTGTGTTTTGTGATTATTATGATTAGATGAATATATTAGATGAATATACATATATACTATATATATATATATATATATATATATATGCTATTCCGATCAAGCAGGAGAGCCTGCAACTTGCCTTAGAATATTGTACTGGTGAAACAAAAAATATATAATATTATTTATTTTCTTTTGGTATTTAT
>OMNV01008938.1:74805-145364 GCA_900303265.1 Brotula barbata
TTTATATACCTCAGTTGTTTGGAGAAACATAGAAAAGTACAAAATAAAACATGGAGCGTCATCTGGGAAAAAGCTGTCTGACATTAGTGAAATTATCCTTTGTCTCTTGAGCCAATGTTATTGAACCTTTTGAACCATTAAATACACTGCTTCAATGGCTATTTGCTATTGTTACTCTGTATCTGGGGCTTATTTTTCAACGAATGCATGCTGTTTTCTTTGGCGCTTTATGTTTTACATGAAATTGCAAACTTGGCTTTCACCCTCTGTGATTACAAGCCCTCATGAGTGGGGTGATTATGTTGTTTGTGTTCTACAACACACTTCAGGTCATTTTGAATGAATGATTTGCTTGGGAATATGAACATTTTAGGTAGAAATATCAATTAATTAACCATTTTTCTCCTAAAAGTCATGCAGCATGTTACCCAGGCCAGATAGTTTTACAATGCACTCTGAGTATTGTTGGAAAGGACAGACTCCAACATTGGCAGCCATATTCACAGAATCATCATTCTGACTTATCTCTTGTCATTTATTAAGAAAACCTCTGGTCTCTCCCAGAATGACCAGTTTCTGTTTTAGAAAGAAAAGAGCTGCTTGAAATATTGGTTATTTATCCATAGAGCCATCAGTGGTCATGGTTTATTTAGAGTATTGAATTTCCAGCTCAACCTTACTGGTTCACCTCCATTAAAATACCTTTAATCATGGAGTGCAGGAGAATCCTTGGCGTGTGATTGAATGGGAATGAATGGGACACTGTGGGGAGTGGAAACATGAGCTCGGTTGGAGAAGAGCCACAGGTCGCTTGACTGCTCCGTGTCATTTGGTTGTTTCTGTTTTAGTCACAGTGCTGTCTAGAGTAATCAAAAAGATATTTTTTATAAATGTGGGTCTGCATGTTTCTTAAACTGAATGTTATAGAGAAGACCAAAGTATTCTGTTGGCAGAGGCATATCTTAGATTTTTAACAGGACACAGCACCTGTCCTCTCAAAAAATTGAACATATTAAATAATAAAACATATGATTCTGCCCTGGCTTTAATCATTTGCAGATTTGTCTGACTTAGGAGGCTTTGTGTGTAACTGTCAGTGGATTTCCAGCCGTGAGTCGCCCACAGACTAAACCAGATTAAGAGTTAAAACCTGTTAGTCCCAGGTCGAAGGACTGTTAAATCTCTTTTGTCCGTGCTTCTCTTGCTGGAGGTTTTACGCAAGAATGTGATGTAGTTTTATTGTTTTAAAAGAAAAAGTAGGCAGGCTGAAATTGTGAGGAGCACACAAAAATACAGCCATTACGGTAGTGCACCAGCAAGTCACTGGGAGAGTTATGGTAACCTAGATTTATCTCTACAGGTACACCATCACTACCATATGGACTGTATGTCTGAGCACTCTTCACATTTCCAATAGAATCAACATAAAGACTTCAAAGTCTTCAGAGAATTTAATCTGGAAAAGCATTTGACCATATTTATCAACCACCTGATCGTCCTGATCATGATCAGTATATGACAAATAGTCTTTAGAATAATTGAAAGAATTGAGACACGAGTTCATAAATCGTAGTAATGTCGCCTCATTGTACCACTACTCTATGTGGAGCCATTTAAAATTCCATAATGTTGGTTACTTGTTTCCTTGTTGAAGAGAAACAGAAACCCTAATGAAAAACGTGAGCTCCCTGCAAAAGTTCAACACTCTACATTCACCCTCTGGGAGACCGGAGTTGTGAACCTCAGCACACAAAAACAACATCCATCAAGGTACAGTGCATTATGACAAGACGATTATGTAGCAATCAATAGAGTTGAGAGCCCTCACCCTCTCGGTCCAACAAAGCTATGCTAATGTAAGTTCAGTTGTGTGTGGTGAAGTCTTCAGCTGATCTATGGATCCGTCTCTGCCAGCGCTGTGCAGTAGTTGGTGTTGCTTTCCCTGGTAAATGAGTGGTAGTGTATTATGACGAGACTTCGTAAACTTTTAATGTGTTCAGTCTCTTCCCTCCAAAACGTTTTTATGAAGTACAAATAGCACCAGCATGAGAAAATGTGCAGAACTGAATCCCAAATCACAGTAATATCCTAGCTCTTTTTACCTGACATTTACTGTAAATAATACAAGTACGGGTAGCAAATTGCTGTCTTCGGAAATACTAAATGAACTCAACTTCAACATAAAGGATTGTGTTCCATTTAAGTCGTATCTTCAGGCCCAGTCAACCACTATTCCAGGAGTAAACACAATTTTCCACGAATACATTTTAGAGGCCTGACAGCACGCTTTTGCCTGTATAATTGTCAGTGGGTAGCTCCAAACTAGTTGTCCATGTGTTTGTACCTTGTGACTGACATTTTAATTAGGATCTAAGGTCATTCATCCAGGTGCAGATTCTGAATTATCACACATTGCTGCCAGTTAGGCAAATATGCGATAAGAAAGCAGCGCTGTTGGTAGTATTAACGATTATAATATGTTGTGAATGTTCTGACACCCTAGAACCCTAACTGATGAGTCACTAACCATGTTAATGAATTGGCTGGAGACGGCACTGGGCTGCTGATGGCAAACACAGTCCTGAGGGCTAGATGAGTGAAGCGAGGGATGACTGAGAAGAGGTCCATGACCCACGGGAAAAATCAATACAACATGATAGAGGGAAGTGCTTCTGAAGCACTTTGATGTCATTGCTACATTCATGCCTTTACTAGCAACCCCCTGCTCGCTTCATGTGATGGTACTACAGAAAAAAATCCCATCTTAGTGACACAAGCTATTTGTTATTACCGGCCATATGTTTGACCATGTGGATTCCTGTATAATTCATTTTAAATGCCTGTCAGTTGAAGTGATATCAACGGCGTAAAATGCAAAAAGAATCCTAAACAGCAGCTTTTAATATACCACAATATGGTGTCCATCTACAAGGCTACGGACACATTACGCATTGAAGCTGTTTCCCATGCCGTTTAAATCCCACCTCAGCCATTGTGAAGATTAATAATGAAATTCTGCTGCGGCGGATGTTGAATGACCCATCTGTGTGATGTTTGTGCTGCTTTGTTCCCTTCAGCTATACGAAATACTGACTTGACATTTTTGATTCAGGGACCCACTTGTTGGTCTTCAGTCTTCATATCCAGCTCGTGCGCACACACACACACACACACACACACACTCACTCACTCACACTGCACGGTTTGGTTACTCAAACTTTGGTCAATGGCAGGGACACTTTTCGAATCATAAAAATACATAATTAAGTTTTTTCACTTTATTGAGGTCCTAAGTGAAAGTTTTAGCTTTTGGAAAGGGTTTTGGAGATTAAGAGGGATTAATAGACCATGAAAATCTGCACAAGTGCTGCTGCTGCTAAATATTTTTTCCACTTAAAGCCGTCAAAGCAAGCAGTTCCTGAGAAGAATTGTTAGAAGTAGAATTTCTCATTTATTTAGTCCTTCACCGTGGAACACAGGCCACCATGAAGACCAGATGCCCTCCCTCGTTTCCTTTACTTCTCCTTCTGTGTTTTTCTTTCTCTTCTTTCCCTCCATGTGGAAGTGACTCTTGTAGTCTTTTCCTGCTGGCTCCTTTGCACCACCACAGTTGCCAGTCAGCAGTAGAAAGTGCTGAAGTGTGTATTCACATTATCCCTTCTCTTTGTAGAGTCTGGCTTCAACCCCTGGCTACAGAGCTTAGCTAAATGTGTGTACTGTGTGGCGTTTTAACCCAGTTTGTGTGACATGAATTTTTAATATGTGCTAAGCTTCAAGAATGCCCTGAAATAGCATTTGGAGCTGGAGGATCTCAAAATTGCAATTGTTGGTGGTGATTTCATTGTTGAGCAGTAGTTTGTTAAAGGCTCATTTATGCGGGACTTTAAATAGGTAAACGAATACGGACCGAGCCTTCTCCTTCACTGCGACAGGACAGGAAGCTAAGCTGGAATCTCAAATTACTGAATGGATTATGTACGTATGTTGTCTTTACTGTCAGCACAAGGTAAGGGTACCTCAAGTAATAGTGTACATTGTGTAGTAAGAGTCGTTTCTTATACTGGTGGAAATAGGTGTCAGTGGACAGTTGAGGCATATTGATTGCCCGAGCTCTTGTGAACAAAAACAAGAAATTACTTTCTGTTCTTTTCACTCAGAACTGAAACAAAAGGCAGCAACATTATCTGAGATGGATGATCTCACAGACAGCAACAGATCTCATTTGCTTTACTGTAAAGGAGTCGACAAACAACCGCGCTTGAAATATTGTGGTAATGATTGCACTAATGTTAAACGTACACCTGGACTATAAGTCAAAATTTATGAGCGAGACGTCAGGCATGTTGACCAAAAATGTTTGACCCAACCATAATTCTGTTTTGTGTAAGATTCATAAGGAAGGAGGATGAAATGAAAGCTACCTCCCACTCTTTCTTTAGGGACTTATTCTACGTCAAGCAGCCCAGTAAATCTTACACTTTGAGTAGATTTGACCTCCGCTGAACTCTGTTATCAGGGATCAGACATGTGAGCAGGTTTGTATACTTAACCCACAGTGCTTCGTTGACATGTTCGTACAACTGTCTCACATGTATTTGTATGTATCCTCTCTTCCCTTCCGTTTTTCTGTGTCCCTCTTTCATAATTAAACATACGGTTTGCTTGTAATGAAGTACATTAGTAAAACACGGGCTCGCTGCTGCTGAACTGTGCTGGCAGTACGATTGAGATGACAGTCTTGATTGTTGCAGGGTTTCTGTCTGTTTGTCTATCTCTAATCTATCTGTCTATCTATCCATGTGTTAAACACACACAGAGAGCACATTGTAAGCCTGACAGGACCGGAGATTAAGGGACTGTGACACAAATACGAGTGTGTGCCAACATTTGCCAATATGAATGACCACATCATTGTGAATAGAGTAAATCTTTACCCAGTTTTTTTGACGTTCAGAGCAAGCAATTTACATACTGTATGCTGTATAAGTCGTGAGTCAATGTAAATCCGCAGGATTACCTTATCTGTACAGTATTGCTTCCCAAAGAGAAAATTGCACAGCAGATGATATAAATAAAATGCATGTACTCATTTAACACCACTAAATACCCAAGATGATGTTCAGCCGACCTCGCAATCATCTGTTCATCAACATCATCTGTTCTCTCTAGTGAGCAGAATTATGGGAAATGAATGGGGACAAAAGAACTTGCACAGCAACTTAGGCAGCTATGACCACGCAGTGGCTTATAAAAGTAGAGATGATTTATGTTGAAGGAGGTTTGATTTATGAAGGAAAATCCAAGAAGAGCTTAAAATCCATATTTATGGGTAATCATTATACTTGTGGTGCCTGTAGATTTACACTGAGAAATAAAACCAGGAACAAAAATACAAAAGTGTCCTGCACAACAGCTGCATCAGCATGTCTGCTCTGATAGATAAGTGCACAGAGGAAGGTGCAGTGCTTTATGGTTTCTTTGGTGCTTGAAACCAACACTGATGATATTCCATCTTAAGAATGGGGTAGCAGAATGTTTACAAGACATCCTCTATTGTGCACTGAAGGAAGTCATTTCTTACTCCCTGGTGAGATAATGTATTTTCACCAGCAACTTGTCACGTTGGAGCCACTTAGACAGAAAATCAAATCCCAACCCAGGAGATAATGCGCCTCCAACTCCTTAAGGACTAGTGATGGTGATTGCTTCTGTGTTCATTGGAGAGCAGTTTATATTCAGTGTGTGTGTGTGTGTGTGTATTTGAACATATTGTGACTGCGTGCATGCTTGTGTGTGATTTTATAAGCCTGTCTGAGTGATTTCCCAGTGTGGGTTGGTTTTACAGTCAGATTCCACCAGGATGAGTGTGACTCCCAGTCTCCGGCCTAATGAGCATCAATGTCTAACTGGTGGTCCGTCTGACCATGGAGGGAAAAAAAAAGCAGTTTTGAATGAGGTGCTTATCAACTCTGTACTATGTAAAAGCTTTTTAAATTTCAGTGGGGTCATTGTTTTGGTTGTTTTTTTTCTTCCAGCAGCCAATGAGCCACTCAAATTAGTGATCCACAGTATTGCTTGGATCAGCAATTGCTGACCAGACATCCTCTGTGGTTCATGCAGCTGTGATTAAGCAAATTTCAAGAAACCTAAACCGTAGTCTCGGTGTAATATCTGATTCATGGTTGTTGTCTGAATTCCTCTGCGAAGAAACTGCTCCATGAGCCCACTATTTGAATTTGAGGCAACAATCTGACTTGTTTCTGCATTTTTTATGCGTATATTTATGCTTGAATCCCCAGGATAAATACGTATAAGAGAAGGCTATTTAAAGTATTCCCAATTACAGATTCATTGTGCTCCAACCAGACTCCAGTTATGTAGACTAATGATCCATTACTGTAATCCACAGAGTTATTGAGTGAAGACGTTGTCACATCTTGGGAACATTTTCCCCCCGATGTACCATTTGTTTGGGCAGCCCTGAAATCTCATCAAGTGCAATCACACTCAAGCACCAAGAGAAAGTGGCCACTGTCAGGTCATAAACAGGTTCTGCAGTGGTGCGTTTGTAGTGTGAACAGAAGTCATTCCGAAAAAAGATCATATACACTCATTAATTTTATATATATATATATATATATATATAATGTGTACTTAAGGCTGACAAGTGCCATGTGTTTAAGCACTTGGATGGTAGATTGCAAAGCAGCTGTTTGCTCATGCTTTACTTCTTCAGACCTTCAGCATCAGGCACAGCATGAGAGATTAAATTCCATCTGTCATGAATATCACTTTTTGAAAATAAGATCATCTCTTCCTTATTATGCCTGCAATGCCTGCAACATCACGAGCGCTTCTCTTTTTACTTATTTTATATTTATTTTCACAGCTGCGTTCCAACCCGTGGTCAGTGAAGCTGGATAACCAGTGCATCGCAAACAAAGAGTGAGCATTTTGTGAGGCCAGTCTTTTGTTTTGAAAAAGAGCTCATTAAGTAATGATATTTTAGAGGGGGGTGGGGGGCGATGAAACCCCCATCCCCACCCTGGTATTGTTGATGCAGCTGACTCTTAATGGAATCTGATTTGAGAGCTTGTGAATAATTCCCATGGGACTGTGGTTTGTAGGTCATTGTGCCATTATGGTGTGTTCCTGGTCTGTCTGAGGGAAGATGTGTGCGTCTATGCCCGTGGGTGGGTGCCGATGGGGGAGGATGAGCAAGAGGAAGATACAGAGGGTTCACTCGCTTGTCAGATCGAAGTTTCTTTCAGCATGCTGTTGTAGGTGAACACGAGGGAGTCCCCTTGTCACCACGTTCTGCCCCCTTAGATTTGACCCAGAAATTTCACCACCTTGGCAAGAAAGGGATTACAGGAGAAACTGAGTAATCGACTTCTGTGAATTTGCTTAAGCATACAAGTTGTGGCATTTACGCATTGTGAGGAAGTAAAAAGCTTGCAAATATTTTTTTGTTTTGTTTAAGCAGCTTTTTGTATTATCTCCAATGTATTCCAATCACAAAGCCTTTGTTTTCATGATACAGGACACTTGAGAGAAGCCGTGGGCTTGAAATGTACCACCTGCAAAAACAGATTACTCTCCGCTTTGTAGACAACATCCAAAAGCAGCGCTCTGGATGAATTTGCTTGATTTATTAATATTCAGCATAACCCTGAGGTTGTTTATTGCTAGAGGTATTGCAAGAAGATAAATATACTTTCATAATGGGATTCCTAGCCAGTTATAATCAGTAGCACATTCCAGATATGACAGTTTGTTACTTGGATAAATGCTTGGGGAGCGAGGAGTGATATTTTTGGCCAAGTCATCTCAAACATCTTTGATCTCTTTTTTTTCCCAGTTTATATCTAGATGTCATATCTTTATCTGGCGGTGAGGTGGGAGTGAAATGATGGTGAGTGAAGGAGACTGAATAAGGCTGAAGGAATCACCCTGTTCTGCCCCGTATTTCACTCTATCTGGGTCTGCTTCACTTGTCTGAATGGTCTTGTCTTGATGGTGTGATGCAGCAAATCCCAGCCTATTGCATAAAACCAGCCGTAAAGCACCGGTTAGCGCACTGGAGTGTCCAGAAAGGGATAAATTAAAAGCATGTTTCCTGGCAAGCTTCATGTTGCTGTTCATCCTTTAACATCCACAGTCATTTGAAATTAGACTTCACATTTTTGGCATGTGTTGTGTACTTTGTCGTCATTGTTTCCCCTCTGCATAGTTCCAATTGGCCTGATAATGACAGATTGTGTGACATTGTTGCTGGGTAATGTCAAATGATTTTATACCATTGAAACAGCACATAGGCAGCTGTGTTGATATCTCATGTCCAACATAGTTTGTAGATGCTAAACCTGGGTGGTCACACCCATAGCAGTGTTTGTTTACCGTCAACTTTTGGCCAAATATTGTTTTCTGTCTTTTCTTAGTTCTGAGAATCTGACCCTACACAGCAGGCACATTTATCTGGTTAACCGCAGAATTTAACACACATAGCCACTAAGCTGTCATACAGATCTTTCCCTTCCAGATGGTTTAATGATGGTCTCATCAGCTCTCACCACCTCTGGTTTTACTGTGTTAGCAATGTGAGCCAGATGGGCGGCTCAATTCACGCTGATCTGGGGCGAGCATAATGGTCTGACTGCATCCGTGTGGGTGTTTCATTAAGAAACAAAGTTTTAAATACATCATTTGCTAATTTAGTATTATAACTAAGCTGTAATAAGGAACTATCCATCAAATATACCATATACTCAGAAAAACAGATGTTATTTCAGAGGTCAGGGAACCTTTTAACTATTGATATTTAATATTGTGTCCAGTAAGTAGACCAAATCTACCTAAGTATGCAGTTCTGAGTTTACGTAAACGGCTGACGTCGTTAACAATGGCGGTTGTCTATTTAATATTTTATCTGTCTAGATTTATTTAGTTAGCGGAGGAAGTTTGAGCTTTAAATTTGAAGAGTGATATTTGTAGTACAGTTTGTTCGTCTTTAAAGATGTGCATTGTTCAAAAGTAAAGCCTACTTGGATATGGTGTAAGAGAGTGTTTTGCATTTTTTCTCTCCATGTGTAAGTGTCATTGGCTCACCCTGCTCTATGTGTGTTCTATTAATGCACTAGTTCCCAAGTTAACAATTGATTATTAATAGTTTAGGAGGTCCAGATATAGAGTGAACATTTGCATGGCTTCTTTAAAAAATTCAGATGTAGTGATAATTCTCAGACTTCTCGGACAAGCCTGCACAACTTTAAGCATAGCAGCTGAGTTCCACTGTTCAGTGTGAATGGAGTGAAAGGCCCTCTGGTGACTAGTTGTTGATGGTGCTCATGTTGTGAGCACATGGCTCGACTGTCTTGTTCCTTTTATCACTTAAAAGCTACCATGTCTGGATTAAAAAAAAATGTTTCTAACTGTTCTTGCAACAGCATAATTAAAAAGCCTTCTCTGTGGTTTGGTGTATTAACCTTATCTGAACTGACTTGAAGTGAGGCCTGTTGCAGCGAAACAAGAATAACTGTCAAGGACATCTATGAAAGGCGATAACAAGCTGCTGAGTGCTGTTTGAGTCATGCATCTTTATGCACTATACATGTTCAGTGTTGATGGACATCTAGGGACAGTTTGGAGATATGGCTTGTTGAACATCCGGGACAGGGCAGGGGTGTCTGAAGAGAGTGTTGCCTGCCATCTGCTCTCTGAGCCCCCTTCTCATCTGCATTTAGCAGCAGATAATACAGCTCTAAAGCCTCTTGTGTAAGAGACCTGGTCACAGAGGACAGGACAGGAAGGGACAGCAAATGACGTATGCACTCTCTGGTTCTCCCTGCCATTCTGCCCTGATCTTTGATCCTGTGCTCTTGGATGACCAACAGAGCAGAACGCTGACCTTAATTCCTTAAGGAAAAGCTTCCTGTAAAAGACAATCTCTCCTTCTCGCCCCTTTTCTTGACTGACCTGGAAACAGCCACTGACGCAGATGCAGGCTGCATGTTTGGAGAGGCTAACGATGAGGCGATGGGGCCTGAAGTGACTGCCTCCCTGGTTTTTGATCTGATGAAGGACATGGCTCCATCTGTTTCCTGCTACTGGGGGCTGCAGTGTTTGCAGTCGGATCAGATGAAGACAAATGAATAAAAGGAAGGATGAGTCACAGGCTTATTCTTGTGTTATGACAAGTGTGTTTGCTTCATCACATATCTGGGGAAATATTGACTTGTTTGTTCAATGATTTTGAGGGTGGTTGCATGTCGGGTGTCACTGTAAACTGACAAACAAAAACAATAGGCAGTTCCTCTGCTGTCTGTAGCTCTGTACTGATGCAGCGACGCTCTCTTTACTCAGCAGGGTTCCATTGTCTCCTTGGTCAATAAACAGACCATCTGCAAATGTGGGACATAGATACTTGCGGTGCTCCCACCAGGAAGCCTCTTGCCTTCTTAAGGCGTCTCCCATTCCTTCAACGAGTCATCTACCTCCACACTGTGTCCTCCTCTATCTTTCACTCCTCTTGTCTTCCTTCAGCACCTGTCAGCTCCATTGTCTTCCACTAAAGGGGAGTAAGCCCTTGCTCTGCCTCTCTCCCAAAGTGGTGAATGCTTTTGTTCTAAGATCTTTTCTTACCAGGTTTTGGGTGACCAGCAAGGGGGCATCCGTCTTCCCATTGAGGGGCCTGTGCTTGCCGGGTGTGATAATGGACCACACATGGTCGTGCTCCAGTGGCTCACTAAGACTGAGAGCTCAGTGCGTGGGCATGGGCTCGACTCTGCCTCCTCTCCCTCCGCCTCTCTTTTTCGGAGCTCTTTGTCTTGCTCATTCACTAGACCAGCTCGCAGGCCTCCGCTCAGCCGTACTCTTTGTCCTCCTATCTGGGGACCGGTGCCTCTACGTCCACTCCCTCTGCTTTGTGCACTCCACCTACAATATGCCACCAACATGTATTCCAGAAATGGAATGAATGCATGCTTTTCTGCTCATGTGAATGTGCCCAAGTAAAGACAGAGAAAAGGCCCATTTAATTTCATGTTGCACAGGAGGTTTGCATTGATGATTTGGGCAGTTGAGTGAGTTAAGCTGATGATGTGGGCAAATTCATTGGGAAACAAGGAGCAAAGGAAATGCCAGAACTTTACTTTTAGGGAAATTGAAAAAGCAGTCTTGCTTTACGGGGCATATATTCCTCATCTGATTCAAAGGCTGTAGTTTTTGCAATTTGGTCTAAATGAAAAGTTAGCAAACTAAATACAACTTTGTGCCAACAAAGTGAATTAAAATCCTGCTCATGCTTGCATCCATTTTCTACAATGCAGACCTAATTCCCAGCAGTCCTTTGTGGCTGCATAGTCTTCATTATAGAGACCACATGAAGCCTGGAGTATGGACACAAACCGCTTTGGTCAAACCTGCATCTGTAGACATATTTATCATATTTGCTAGACAAAAAATAACCAAATCTGGATATTATGCTAAAAACTCAATATACTGTATGGGCATCTGTTTCCGCTTCCACTACCATGAATGCCTGTGGACCCATAAATCCTTCTATACATGTGTGAGGCTTATTAAATTTTGTTTCCCCCTTTTATCTATAAGTTTGAGCTTTTTGATGTTTTACACAGATGTTGATGAGATAGTTTTTCTTGCTTTCATGATGCTGAAGGTCTGAAGTTTCTGTCAAAACCTGTATTGATGGCACCACCCCTACACTTGATTGACATAAGGCTGTAAGATATTAATGGTGATTTAAACTAATGAAATCCCCTTTTCTACCTGACTAGAATTTCATTTGATACTCATGATGATGTAGCTCAGTTTCATCTATAGCTCAGGGAAGAATTTCCTTTCAAGGAACGTGAAAGTCACATGACTACGATCATTTACGCAAGCCAATTAGAAGCAAGACAACAAGCAGCGATCTGTTTAACAATCAGGCCTTCCCTCAGGACTCAGACAGTATAGATTCCATTGGAGTGATGTCTGTGAAACTCAGCCAAATGTATTGATTGCAGCTCAATTTATCCAGTTGATTCTGTTGAGGTCATCCTGCAATAATTCAAAGCTCATGATATAGTGTTATCCACATGTATAACTGACATTATTATTTGAATTGTGATGCACTGTGGTATTTTTTTTAATGTAGGATCTTGTAAACCCATTGGTTGCTGGTTTGGAAGTAGTAATGTTGACAGACTGAAAAACATTTGTTTGGAGTTGGGTTCAGCAATAGCAACTTCACGGAAATTACCTATGATTGTTGTTATTCGTGCTGTATTGACAACAGTGAAAATACAACATAGGGCTACAAAGACAAAAAAACATTGCTGTAAATTGCAAGAGTTCTTTCACGACAAAAGTGTAACGTACACAACTCTTGTAAATCTTGATCTGATTTATTTTGTGTCATTACCTCCTTTGTGAAAATCTGCATAGGGGAGGAATCTTAACATTTGGGACATTACAGCATCGTGCTTTTCGTTAGCTCTTTTGCTAATTTTCCAGTATAATGGGAGTGTACAGTATGCAACCAAAGAAATACAACGCCTGAAAAGATGGTTTTCAGTAATGATTGTAACACATGAATTCACATTCTGTCTGACTGACCAACATGCTTATTTGTGCCGATTTTAGCAATGCTGAACTGTCCTTTTATGAAGAGGAGCTAGACGCAGAAATCAAAGACTGCTAAACGAAAGAGCTTGGGTTGTGTGGTTTGTGTGACTTCGTGGTTGTAAAATTTCAAATGCGTAAATGAGTTCCTTTATAAAAATGCAAATTGACACCATGTGGAAGACAAAGCATTTAAAACACGTAAGAGCCTATTTGGGTCTCTCTTGGACATGTTTATGGGATTACAAGGCTCTGTGCTCTCACGCAATGGCAAACAACGCTGGGGATCTTTAGGTTCCTCTGGATTAACGCAAGGCTTCAGACCATTGGGATGAGCCATTATTTATTCCTCTCAGTGGAAATATGTATTCATTACCATGTTCAGAGACTCTTTCAGTTGCATATTTATACAATAAAACATTTGTAACATAAATGCATAAGCAGCAACCCCATGAAACCCACTTTACCAAATCCAATTTACGTTAAAATAAATAGTTGATGACAGAGAACCTAATCTCATTTCCTCCCTTGGACTCTTGTTTGTGTACCAGCTCACATTGGCCCTGACTATCTCAGAGAAAACAAAAGCTAATGGGGCGACAATATCAGATATCGGCTACATTAGCCATGTTTGCCATGGGAAGACTTGAATGAACAGCAAACCTAGGTCCTTCTACTCTTAGGCTGACTGCCGCCACACACTCACATGGCTCACATGGGGCCCTCCATCCCTCTGTGTGTAGCCCACATGTGCCTTCAATTAAGGACTTGAACTGGAGCCCAAGGAAGAAAGTTAAAAAGAGTACGGTTGGGTCGAGACTGGCTTGTTGTGATAACATCTAATGAGATCACACAGAGCTGCATCCTTGAATGCTGCCATTCATTAATGTAACAAATCTTTGCGTATATGTGTGTGTGCGAGTGTGTGTGTGTGTCCCAAATCACCAAGTATGCTTTCATGCTGTGTTCTAATTGCCGCCTTGAGTAGGGAGAAGTCTGCTTCAAATGTTCAAGGTTTTATCACAAGAACTCACGGCAGTATGATCTGAGAAATGAGTGAAAATAATTGATTGTTCTCTTTCCCAGCCTTGATCTGCCTGCTTTAGCCTTGACCTTTAGCTGATCAGTTCTGATAGAGTTGTTCAACTCTTGATAAAATACACAACTTACAATGCTAGCAAGGCAGCATTGATATATTTAGCTTAGCGGTAAGGATAAATGGAACTAAACACAGCTGTTTTGAATGCTGAACATATAAGATGGTGCCGGAAGGGGTCAGAGTACTACACAGGTCTTGTCCTTTCTGCTTCACTGGCATTCTCAAAGGCTCTTCCTGCACTTAAACCCTATGCAGTAAACATCAACAAGCAAAAGGCCTTGCCAGTGATGTGCCACGATCTGGGCTCATCCTTCAGGGTTACTGTGCCTTGTAAAATCCCCTCCATCGACCCCCACCCATCCTAAAAGGTTCGGAAACAAGGATGGCAGCCATCGGTCTCTTCCCTGCATGGAGGTCTGACTTCTGACTTGCACAGGGTTTTTCCATCCCACTCTGCTGGTCCCAGCCATCTGGTGTGGGTCTCCCTATCACTGAACCCCTTGATGGGTCAACATCCTCTCGGCCCAGACCAGAATGCTTAAACAGCCCCGTGGTGGGTCGGGCAGGATGGGCTTTGCACGCAACACAGGCACAAGCCAAAGAAAAGCAGGCAGCACAGATACCCTCCACTGCATTAATGTGAGAGAGACGCTCTCTAACCATGAGAGGGGGAACAAATCTAACAAATTTATTACTGAATGGCCAAAAAGGTCAGGGTGTGACAAAAGGCCTCCTGTTGTGAGGAGGAGTGTTGTGCTGTGGGCCCCCCCAAACAGAGCGCAGTTCTCTACTGCGACATTAGACATGGGTCAGGATAAGAGGACACAGAGACGGAGAACAAAGGTCTTATTCTTGATCTTTGTTGGCCTGTGATGTTGCTTTAAGAAAACCTCTTTTGGAAAATTTTCCACTTCGCCATGAATGTCATACAGAGGAATTTAATTTTTCAATTCAGTGAAGATAATGTTGACATGTTTGTGCTGTGATATTGATGAGTTGGATGAATCAAAAATGCAAAGATTCAATACGGCCAATAATTATTAAGTCCAGAATTCTCGAATATCTGACTTTAGATATTCAAAGAATCTGTAGAGCGATGCATTGTAGGGGAAGTGTGTGTGTGCCTGTGTGCGTGTGTGTGTTTGAGTGAGAGAAAGGGGCCTACATAATAAAGGAGTGACCCAGCAGCTCTTTGCTTTCTTGCCACAGGCCTGCACATGCTGACAGATTTATTAGATGCAATAATCAGAGTGTATATCACCAGGCTCCACTCTGCACAGGCAGCTCCTGTAATTGGTTCTTACACCTGGAATTGACTCTAAACCTCATACAACTTCACACAAATTCAAAAAATGTGTGCTAGGTATTCAGGAGATTTGTTTTGAATGCTCCAATTGTCCATGATTTTGCATTCTGAATTTTGTAGTAACAATAAAATTCAACTTTAAAATATATTTTGCCAAAAATAAATGTAAACATTAAATATTGTCTTTGTTAATCAGACCGTCAAATGGAAAGCAGGAAACACTTCTATTAAGCTTTATCAAACAGGGAACTGGTCTTGAGGCCCCTGTTGGACCTCAGATGATGTGGAAGAACACATCCATGCCCCTGGCAACATGGCACCATGGGATGCAATGAAGTGCTGCCAAGCTTTCTGTTGTGTGTCTGGTTGGCAGGACAGAAGTGTGGCCCACTGGTTGGTTGGTTGGTTTGCTGGCTTGCTGGTTAGCTGTGGCGATCAGAATTCAGGTCATCCCCTACTGTGTCCATCCCATCAAACACAAAGGGCTGATCAGTGATGCTAGACAGCAGGCCGGGGTATTCACTTAGCTAAAACACACTGTAGTGTTGGACTGGCTTGTCCCACTCCAGTCTCAGTGTCTCATGTCCCAGTGTTTACTTGTCTACTGTGGCATGAAATGGAATGAGTGTGTATGTTTGTGCCAGTGGAGCATTGCAAAGAAGCCTCTCTGTGGGGAAAGCAGAGTTTACTTAGTTGGAGAAAGTTGCAGGATTATGCAGAAAGTCAAGTGTTGCAGAAAAACTTAAGGTTTGGTTCCTTTTATGTACATTGTATGTACTCGAAAGTGGAATGCGCCTCATAAACAGCTACAGGTATTTTTGTTATTTGCAACTGAGATTTACATTAGACAGAGTGATTAATATATTAAAGATACATTCTATAATCATTCAAAGTCTAAAATACAGTAAATAGAATAAATGTGAGGTCCTGGTGTCAGGACATTTCATCTTTGTTTCCGAGAAAGCAAGCACAAATGCCTTTTCTAGGCTTACCACTTTCCAGCAGCATCAATTACACTGAAAGGTTCCATTGCAGAGATGCACATTTATCCTTAAACCGCAGTTCAGGGAGAAATCTCCAATAGAAATAGTGACTTCTTAAGGAGATGTTGGTGAAGCTGGTTGTGCGGATGTGGGTATGTGGGGGCACCGAAAATTGCAAGTCACACCGCAAAGGAGTTAACATATGCATTGAACGCCACAGATTAATGATATGCTGGAGAGTAAAGTAAGACCGTTCAATGAATTGCACTTAAAGTATAAAGATGCGACTCAGACCTGCCTCTCATCTATCCTGACTGTGCTGCCTTCATAAATCACAGTAATGGGAGGAGGCCTCATTTGTCCACAGTCAGGAATAATTGACCAATGCCATACTCCTAATTTGTTGGGATCCTTGAAAGGTTAAATATGAAATGGAAATAAAATGGCTAGCTAGCTTTATGGGACTGCACATATCAAATCCATATTTTTTTTCAAGTTCCTAAGTACATTTTTGAGTACTTTGAGGGAAAGCAAAAACAGATTCTACGAAGCTACGGTTTCTGTCTTGTCGAAAAGAACGTTTCTAAAGTGTCCCTGGGGCTGTTTTCCTTTATTAAGGCCTTTATTATAGGCTTACTAATCACATATGTCAAATGGAAGAAAGCAGCCATTCATTCCTGACAATGGGGATTTTACGGCCGCCTCCGTTGGTGTGTTGGCTACAGCCGGCTACACCACAACAAGTTGCTCTGTTTGTCCTCACTGGCCCAACTGAAGACGCAACCCGTCCTCCTCCATTCACTGCACGGGCCTCCTTGTTGAGTATCGCATATCAAAGTGTTTTGTAATGTTTTGTATTGGAATCATTCATTTAAAATTTGCTCAAGAAAAAAGACTGAAATTGTGATTTAACATTGTAAGCTGTATAGTTCCTTTTTTTTTCTCTCTATGCAAATATTGTGCCCTCATGCCACGGATTGCATTAGCCGCCGTAGCATAATTGCCCTAGATTGGACAATGTCTCTCCACTTCGTGAATGATCCGACAGGGCCCTCACTTTGGTACTGTAAAAGTCGAATATGTTATTGTTGTTCATAAGTGATATTTCCGTTCTTTTGAAATGATTTAATTGGTCTTGAAAGAATTTGGTTGAACAAAAATACTATTTGCAAAATGGACCACTGTTGCTGTATTAGGTACCATGAGTGGTATGGAGGTATGCCATTAATGACCTGCTAGCAGACCCATGGGAAGAAACATTAGACAAAAGAGCTTGCCGGAAGCACTGCGCGGGTTACCCCGGTGTCTCTGTGGGCAGTCTAAAAATACCACTGTGCTTCATTCAGATATTGAAGCTGGGTGATGACATGTACTTGGCAGACCTTCGATCATTTCCCCCAAACTCCAACCAGACTTGATTTTCTCCTTTCATGCTGTCATAAATGGAAATCTTTATATGAATTAGTCTAATTAGGTTTTCACGGCCCAACTGTGTATTAATAAAACAAATGGTCTTTTTTGTCACCCAGTGTGGAATCGGCGTGAATACTAACAATTGTTTTGCTCTTGTTTACGCATTTCTCCATCTGTGACTTTGTATTTGAGTAATGATTTATCTTGCCCGTGTGTTGCTTTTGAAATTGGCAGACATTGCAATATTTGCTCTTTCTGTAGGTGTATTTTTATTTTTATATTTTTATTTTCATCTCCCACAAGTTTAGGCAGGTTGTTTTTATATATCTCATATCTGGCTGTCTGGGTCTCCCTCATCTCGTATTCATTGAGTCGTTGTAAGGGGAAAATCCTGATGTTAAATCCATGGTTTTCAATCGTTTTTCTCATATCCAATCTCATCTCCTGTGTTTGACCGGTGCTTAGTTTCTGCCCTGAAAGGCCAATCAATCTTCAATTTCAGATGCCCTCTTTATGTGGGATCCTGTTCTCATTGGTCCAGCCTATTTTTCTTGAAGCCTACTGATGCATTCACATAAGTGAAGCTGTTCCAGGGGTTTAGAGGTTAACTCTTGCATGATTATTTCCCAAGGGAACTGTAACTAAGGAAATAAGGAGCATTTTTCATGCCATTGCTTTTTAACGTTGTAAAGCAGGTTTAGGGTTGGCCACATAGGAAATTGATTTTACTCTGGGTTTATAATTACATGCTCTTGTAGATTAGCTATGCGTAATCATTTGTCTTAAGTTAGCAACACATGCAAATGCAGGAGGCATTTACAAGGCAACAATAAAAGGAAGGTTGTTGTGTCCATTTTGATCCATATGGCCTCACATACAGTGGACTGCGTTTGATTCTGGCTACCAGTAGAAAAACAAATGAGTTGATCCAGAACAAAGGATAACTCACCCACGTCTGACAGACTGGGAACAGTGTTGGACTGTAGCAGAAATGTTTTCATCTTCTCCTGCCTCCTCTCTGAAGCAGCCGTGGAGAGAAAGTGATCCTCTGTGTGAGGGTTTGGAACAGCAGACACGACGCTGCCTTTTGTTTTCTCTCCGCAGCAAGATCACACGCCTTGGTTTGGTGAAATCATGTAACACTTTTCTAAAAATATTGAGGTTGGAATTGTGATTAACACTGTGATAAGTTAGGAAATAATCATTTTATGTTAGTGTGTGCAAAGCCTTGTAAGACTTTCAAAAGCCTTGTACTTGCATTGATTTCATTTTGAAATATATTAATGTGCCATTAATTTAGCCAGGATAAACCTTGTTTCCATCTACTGTGGCGAGGAAACATTTCGTGACAGATTGAGCCACAAACTTTGGGTGAAGCTTGGGATCCAGGCACATTTTGGGTGGGATTCAGCTGGGCAGGACAGAGATGACAGAGGAACAGTGATGGGAGGGAGGAGAGTTTTTGGGGGGTTTTCTTGTTAGTGGCCACATGATCCCACCGTTCCTCTGGGAGTCGGCATTCAGGCGTGTGGTTGGGGGAGGAATGTGTTCCCGGCTGGAAAAGGTTTTCAGTGCACAGAGTAGTCTTCCTCACCACCAGCTCTGCAGTAAGATGAGGACTGGCCTGCAACAGAAACTCGATCTCTCTCTCCAGCTGGCCCCTTAGCTGGTAGTGGTGCAGAGCGTATTGATCGGGCCCTGCTGGGCTAGCTGTAGATTCATGAATTTCCATGGATTGGGAAAACAGATCATTAGCAGTCAGGCTATCATTCATGTGTTGTAATTCACCTCTGGGTGTAGTGGTTGCTGCTGAGTGGGCTATAGGTTTCTCCTACTCTGATTTGATTCTTGTCAACAACAGCAGTTTAGGTGCTTGTCTGCCTTTGTGACATCTAAGAAGGAGACAATCTGGAAGGTGAACCTCATGCCTCATGACTTAGAAGAAACTATAACTAAATGGCACTAACTTTTTTTCTGTCTTTTGCTGCCAGAAATCTCTTGCGTGGTTTTGAGGCAATGTATGTATACTGTATCAGTCCTAACTTCTACTGAAATGTGCAATGGAAAGAGTGCACTTGTCTCCAAAACGGCTTTGAGATGTAATTGAATCATAATTCCTCTTATATGAGCATCTTGCGGCGGAATGAAGATTTGATTTGACAAATGGTCCAGAGAAAATAAACTGGCATTTTCGAAGTAATAAAGTGAAAAGTTGGGCCACTGAGTCTAAGCCTGCTGCTGGATGCTTGCAGCCTGACTACAGAAGCTGGAGAAACCTGAGCATCTGTGTACTGACATCCAAGGCATTTCTATTATATCCCAGCTGATTTCGATGCCGCTTCCAACGTCCTGAGGCCAGGTGGTATTTATTTCCTGTAGATCCATCATAAGAACTAAGGGCTATTTCTACTCACCCACGTCAGAACTCGTTTTGTGACTTGATGCATGCTGCCGTCTCCATTGCTCTGTGCCAACCTCCCCACACACATTCTGCAATTGAGTGGTGGCAGTTGTTCAATGGGCCGTTGCCAAGGTGCTCCATTTAAGAGCATCAGAACAGCTGGGGAAGTATTTTGCATAATCGCAAGTCGACTATTTCTTGGTTCATGTGAGCTTTTTCTCACATTGAGCTTATTTTAATTGAGAAATAAAGCGCACTGGGTGATTCCGAATGTGCACAGTTTATTTCTCACCCTTTCCCACTCATTTCTCTTGAGCTAATTGAGCGTGTTAATTGAGAGTGCAGTGAGGACAGATTATAACCTGGAACAGTTTGCTTATCATCATGTGTCATGTCTAATCCATCACAGTTTTAATTACAACACTTCTGCCCTGCTATTGCCAACCACCTCCTCTCTGAGGAGACACATTCTGTTGCCTTCTAATCATCAGCACCATCACCTCCCAGCAAGAGAAACATTCTCTTTATTTCCCTTCCCCGGACCCCTGCTGTCTGTCTGCCTGCCACCTGATACACACAGCTTGGGGCTGATGGTACTCCACTATGCTAGGCCGTGCATGCTCATTCACATTTTTGATTACAAGTATGCATAAACACAAATGAAGCTACATGAGTCTATGACAGTTTAAAAAAGTCCATGCAGTGGACGGGTCTGCGTGGATTCACTATGTTGATTTCACAACAGGTCACTTTCTCTCCATGCTACATGTTGCCAACATGGCTTTTCCCTGCTGTGTGCCCGTATTTGTTTGTGGTTAAGGGTGTGGAACTCTTGCTTAATCCCCATCTCCTCAGTAAGAGATGTGGCTGCGGTGGTGAAACCGCCTGGAGCTTGAAGCTCAGCCTCTGATTTTCTGTTTGTAAATGCCACATGACCACACTCCCGGGGAAATGCAAGTTTCATTTCGTAGCAACCTATATTTTCTGCTTATTCTGCACTGGTAAAGAATAGCTGTGAGTCCTCCTCGGAGAATCTGCAGTAGCCCACGTTTGCCAGCAGAAACATACTAAGTGCTGTTTTTTAAACCTTGCACTTATACTGGATGTGACAGGACAGAATAGCGTTTGGATGGTGAAGCAGTATGACATTAATTGACCTGTCAAAAATGTCAGCGTTCAGTACCCATATCAATCCAACCAGACCATTTCTATGCATAGTGTATTTTGCACCTCTCTGACCTTTTTTGTTGTCGTTACAGCCGTGCAATCAAGACCAATCAGGACCTGCTTCCAGAGACACCCTGGACCAACATCTTCTTCGATGACTTCTGGGGCACCTTACTCACACACAGTGGCAGCCACAAGTCTTACCGGCCGCTCTGCACCCTCTCCTTCCGCCTCAACCACGCCGTGGGTGGGCTGGAGCCCTGGGGATACCACCTGGTGAACGTGGCCTTCCATGGAGCTGTGACAAGCTTATTTACCTCCCTGGCTCGCCTGCTGCTGGGAGGGGGCTTGTGGAGCCTGTTGGCCGGCCTGCTGTTTGCCTCTCACCCCATACACACCGAGGCCGTGGCAGGTGTGGTGGGCCGAGCCGATGAAGGTGCCGCTCTGTTCTTCTTGCTGTCCCTGCTGTGCTACATACATCACTGTAAGTTGCGGGGCCGTGCCGGGTCCTGGCGCCTTGTGGCCTGGTTCCTGGGCAGCCTGGGCTGCGCTGCCTGCAGCATGCTGTGGAAGGAGCTCGGAGTGACGGTCCTGGCTGTATCTGCGCTCTATGACGTCTGCATCTTCCACAGGCTCAAATTGCGACAGGTCATCATGCTCTTTTACAAGGTAAACAGTTTGTTCACACCATGCAGTGCTGCATTTCCTCACGTATCTGATTTCCTGCACTCATTCCCTCACTGTCAAGTCTCTCACAAACAGCAATGGAGAGTTTATATACATAGGTGTGTATGTGTGTTGTTTTTATTACACATGTTTACATTACATGTATGTAAAAATATTCCCAGTCTATGTTTAGCATAGCAATTAGCAATTCACATTTTTTATAAAAGGAAAGTGAAAGGTAACATTTTGTTCATCATATCACACAATCATATAAAATAACTAAACACATCAAAATATTCTTAGTCTAAGACTATAAATAGCAAATAAAGGAGAAAAATGTTAAATTGAAAACTACCTGACTGAGTGAAGGAGAGGCAAAATCTCAGCCCTTCTTTTACAGCTCAGCTTTGTGTTTAAATGTAAAGCGAGGGTCGTCTGCCTTCCTCTCCACCCTCTCATCCCCTGATTTAAGTCTTATCTGACTCTGTGTCCTCTGGAGAACAACCCATCCTCCCGCAGGCAGACAGGCTTTCTAGCTTGTCAGGCATGGCTAGACTAAAGAGGAAACGGGGCCAAGAGGGCAGACGGAGATGATACCTCATAGCTGACAGTTTTTCAACTTTTTGATTGAAAATCCACATATCGTGCTGATCCAACCGTCTTTGGAAAAAAATAGAGTGGCAGACCGTATAGATTTCTTTTATCCTTTGCCATCATGGTTAACTAACTTGGCAGGCGTCTCTAGGGGCAGATGTGTTCTCCTCACAGCATGGCACATCTAGTTTTGCCTCTGAATTCCACTGCACTGTGTGTTTGTGTTGATAATGCTCCATGCTGTAACACATACAGACGCTATTAAAGTAAATCTCAAATGCAAATTCATCGTTGACAAAGATTTCAGAAATTGGAGCCTTTTTGAAAAATGCATTTTTAAATTGCATCATGATCTCATTATTCATTATTAGAGAAATAATGGCGCCTGACAGCCAAGCCTTTACCATGAATCTCAATGTCAATATGCCATTATGGTAAGTCTACCCATCGTGTATACTGTATGTCATTTGTCTCATCTCAGCACATACTGCACAGATTCAAGCTGTCACAGTATTAGTGTGTGTGAATACAATGTATTCAAAGAATGCCTTCCTTAAAATTCTGTAAACACTGTGTGGCAGCATAGGGGCAAAGTGGAGTTACAGGTCGCTTTACAATGGCTTACTTTATATCGAAGAGATGAATAAGGAACTGTGTGGGTTGTGGGGCATTTCTGGAAACAAAAAGCCAATGCCTGAGTGTTTTTTCATTCCGTTGAAAACAAAAGAGATTCCATAATAGCATGTTTTCAGGAAATGAGATGCCATAGTTGGCTTGATATATCTAACATTAAACTTGTTATTATCATATCATGTCATTAAGCACCACCACTGACAGCATGAAGAAGAGATCATGGACACATCGCTGTTATCATCACTCCGGTCATGTTAATGTTGCAGGTTCCCTTCTTAAAAGTCCTGAATCAGACAGTCTAGTTGTATATGTGACCTGATCTGTTATCGTCTTTGTCCTCATAAAAAGGACCCGAAGGGACTGTTACACTCTGCAAACAGTCGACCACTGCACCCTTGCACTCTGTCTCTGGAGTGCAGCAGTCACTTTGACAACAGATGATAAGCTGAGGGAGTTTCTCCGCAGGGTAGGTAGGAGTTAGTCTTTAAACGCCCACGTGAGCGTTAAATTGTGCACAGAGTTAAAAAAAAAATGCAGTTCAAATGAAGATCTAACAGGTTTTGAAGTGTACAAATAGGAAACTGCACTGTAGCATTAATGTTCCTTGATAAGGAGGAGAGCTGTCAGCATGTCCCTGCTTTTTTCGCTTGTTTAAGCGCATTAAGCCCATTCTTCATACAGACTGAAGAGCCTTGTTTCTTGTCTGACTGACAGCCCACGATGGAGCAGCCCTATGTTTTATCATTATGCTCTCCACTCCGAGTCGTTTGACATTTAACGTTTGAAATGGACCTGTTTATCTGATTGTGGCTCTCAGTCAATTACATTAGAGTTTTAAATCTGCTGCAAATCTCCCTTTGTGTCATTATGGCTTCTGTGTGCGGTCTGAAGGTTGTAGGCAGTTAGGACTGGGAGTTTCACAGTCATTTCAAGTAGGCTGGCAGCTCATAACTCACTTCACCGAGGCTGTAACTGCACTCGCACTGCATACAAATTAGCAGGAAGAGATAATGCATGTATGGATTTACTGGTTGTATATTAATACGTTTTGGAATACGAACCAATTACCAATGCATGGACAGAGAAGCATCTTACATTGAAATGTTCCGAATTGTTCAAGGCAGATCAGAACACGTTGTGATTTTAGTAGGTTATTATTTCTTTCATGTATTACATGTGTCGATTTATTGTCCATAGGCAAAACATGTTAAACAGGCCAATTGTGTGAAGTCATTTTGTTCCTTGAATTGAGCAAATATATGATAGTATTATATAAAATATTGGTTTTGCTCAAAATAATCTAAAAAACATAAATAATAAATGTAAATATATGTAATATGAGTACATCATATTGGCTGCCGATGGCATATGAAGCCGGTATTTGTAGAGCCCTTCGAGGACAAGGAAATAGGGTGATAGCCAAAGATTGGAAACGGTCTCAAAATTTCATTAGATCCCACAGAGTTTGAGAAGGAGTTCAATATTGAATCTATTTTTCGCGATTGCTGTGGAATTACCACTCCCAAATACAGATCTGACACGTCCCTCAGTCCAATTTGTCATTTATGACAGTGCAGGTATTGACAGAGTGCTGTTCTTTGTCCCGAACAAAATACATATCTCTTCACACATTGCCTAAGGCTTGGATGACACCCAGCTTTGCAGATAAAATGTCTTTCATCTCAATTCACTTCTGCCATTTTCTGTCAGATGTCATTTTGAGAGAGAGATATGATACTGCCATTGGATTAGTCCTCCTTTTTGTGCTTGGCATAAGGAGGAGACTTTGAAGACAGGAATGACTCTTCCTTAGAAAGAAATATTTAAAAGCTAGATAATAAAAAATATACATTGCCCCAGGTATGGCACATGGAACCAGAGTTTTTGCCACTGCCACTGCATTATTATGCATACAGGCTTGAATGTCTAGTGGGTTGCTAGCCGTAGATATCCAGTATAATTTTCCACTGGAGGTTGTTTTAGGCAATTTTAGACTTACAATGTGTTCCAATTTCTTTGGCACAAATATGTAAAAAAAAAATCTTTTGTTCAATTGTTTACTTAGGCTGACCACTTATTTATGGCCATGTGCTATTGTGTGCGTAACATACTGTAGTTCGCAATCAGGAGTCTACATGGTGTGACCACTATTTATGTGGAAAAATAGAGCTTTTTGTGAGGCTGATTGTTGCATGGCACTGCTTAATAGACTCATTTTCAACAGATGATAAAGTTAAACACAAGTAGAGCCCTATAATTCACTTGAGGAATGTTTATTCCATTGTTTAATACAATAAATAGTCTGTCCTGAGGTTTCTTAGTTGGCTCTGAAAGTAAATGTTTGGACAATTGCTCGAGTGAATTCAGCTTAAATGCCAACTTGCGATAGGAAAAAGACCAGTTTGGCTCTATAGTTTAACGTAATCATCTTAACCTTTTACTTTCCTTTGACTTCTGTTGATGCGCCACAGGATGAGCCAAAGTCCCCGAGGGCCAAACATTCATATCTTCAACCTGAACCCTTTGAAAACATATTTTGGAAATATGATGCCTTGAAAGTGTGAACGAGTGATGTCATATCGCTGACTGGCTTGATGGTTAGCTCATCCTGAAACACCAAACCTTACACATTCACCAGCACTGCTGTGTAAGAAAGACACAAAGACATGTCCTCTGGGGAAACTCGAGATGTCCCTTTGTAAACACTTTTGTCTATTACCCACATCAAGCAACACAGCCGCTGGAAAATAAGTTCCAAATATGGGACGAGACCCAGCTTCCCCTCGGTGAATGTCAGTTCACGCAATTTATCTTTTCACACCATCCATACCCTGTTGACACCTCTGCTATTAGTGGGTCAGCGCTGACTGTGCGTGTAACATGTCTGGCTGGTGACAGAGTTTACCTGTGCTGAGAGCTCAGGTGTTGCAAAGCTGGTGAGACCAGAAAGCCATGACCTCACATGTCATAGACAGAGGGGTCGACAGATAGGGCGGACATCAGGGACTCCTCTCTCCATGTGTATGTGTGTGTGTGTGTGTGTGTGTGTGTGTGTGTGTGTGAATATGAGCCATAGACACCACATACAACATATGACATACAAACATAGCCTTTCTGTATATTATATGAGGTAAAACGAAACACTGCTCAGCCTATACATTCCTACCTGGGGCTCCACAGATGCTCCTGCATGCTCTAATGGATCCTGTCACTGTGTGATGGATGGAGCCTGGTGGGTTCAGCTCGTGCCCCCTGCCCTCACCCACCTGTCTCACACATGGGGATGCACACCACTGGCTCTAGTCTGAATGTAGGGATGGACAGCCAGAGACATACATGATGGAATCACATTTACAGAAATGTAATTTGTGTAATTTAACACATGCAGCTGAAGATTTTAAATCCAACGAGCACTGCGTTGATCTTTTATTCATTCTGGAGAATACGATATTTCACAGCACGCGAATAGTGAAGACGTTCTTCGCACAGCTGAATGAACAGGTTCCCTGAAAGCCTTTGCTTGTGTTAGGTTTGCCTCAGCCTTACGTTTCATCAGGCATAAGCAAACCTGACAGGCACGACACCCGGCAGCCAACTCTCTGACCCTGACATTGTCCTCTGTGAGACAGAGAGATGGAGACATGGGATGAAATCTAAAATTCATGCAATGGCCTGCTCTTGATATGGAAAACAAAGTGCGTTGTGCAGCTAGAATAATTTTACATCCTGTCTTCCTCGACTTCACGTAGACGATAGACATATAAGTCATTCTTTTTATAGCCACCGTGACTAGAATCGATAGTGGCATGTTATGTAAGCCTTCAGTCCTGGGTTGGAACGTCCCACGGCGCCAGTGTCCTGCAGCATCATTCTTGTGCATCCATTGAGGCTTTCAATGCCTCTTGCATTTTTGAATGTTTGAACCAATTTTTCCATATTCTTCCAGCATTTTCAATGGCCAATTTACATTTTAAATTGAGAACATTTGAAACCATCATTTAGAATTCCAAGTGAGATACGGCTTTGGCCTTTGTTTCAATCGTTGGCTGCAGCTCCTCTTTATGGTTTGTTTTATGATGTCGACAAATGAAATGGCAAATAAAATCAGTCCGCCAGATCTGCATCACTGCGTTACTTAATTTCCACATTACTGTAACAGCAGAAAAAGCCTGGCTGGGACTTGTGTGAGATTTTGTTTGGCCCAATGTGCACACTGTATGTTCAAATAATTTGCTTTTTTTTCCTGTTCTGTAGCTTTATGTTATTTAATTTTTCTTCAGATTATGAGTATAATGTTTTATGAACTGTTAACAAACCCAAACAAAATGATGAAAAATGGAATCACTAAGGCTCACCAAAGGCTCTTGGGGTATTTTCTCAAGTTAGTTGTGTGTATGCTTAGTAGAATAAATAGAGCTATTAAGAGCACAAATCAAAACAATGCATTTCCCGCCGACCAGAGCACTAAACACTGCTGCCAAATTCTGCTGGAGAGGAGAAATAAAATCATTTATATGCAATTTGGGCAAAAAAAACCACTTAAAACAAACAAAGGAAAGGGAACAAATTTAGGCCTATCAGCACGTTCTTTTTGCTGCATCATCTCATAACATCCTGGTATTTCCACAGAGGCTGTTAAAGGGAGCAAAGTCCAGTGTATTACCAGGAGAGCTCAGCGGTCTGCTTTCATTCTGTGTCCCAGCAGAAAAGGCCTCTGTGACCGCTGGATATTGACGGCACAGAGAAAGGGAGCAAATAGGAACAGGGCGAGAGACAGAGCGAAAGAGTGATGAAGAGGAACGAAAGAGGGGGAGATGTATTAATGGATGGAGCAGCCAAGGGACAAGATGGGTGGAGAGTATTTGTGGTGGCTGAGTCTGGTGGCCTGTCGCTCCACATGAATCCTGAACCAACGACTGATCACAAACGAGGGTTAGACCCATACCAGTCTGATGTTAGTTTATGTTCTGAAATACCGAATCACTCTGTCATGTGGTCCGTTCCCTCTCCTGTAATAGCCTTTTCACGGGGGAGAGGACCATGTGGTGTCATGATTGGATCTCATCGCCAATACAGACTCGATTATATCATATCATACGATCTAGAAAAGAAGCAAGTACTTAACGGCTGAATTGTGTCTGCGAAGAGAAGCAGCACAACAGAGTCATAAATATTGGTTGGTGACGTATTGGTCCTTGTTTAGATTCTCATCGCTCCAAACCTCCCAGCCTCCTTTGTTCTCGGCTTTATTTTATTCATTTCATTTCTCAGTAAAACGCAAATGCGGCTGTGTGTTTGTTATCATCCCCCAATATTTCAGAACCACCGCAGTGACCATTGAAGCAAAGTGATTCATGGGGCAACAGGGGACCCGTTTACCATGTACCACACTGATTTAAAAGCCTTTGTAATTAAGCACAGAGATTGTTTGAGCTTGCCAACGCAAAGAAAGAGGCAGTGATGTTCTTCAGCAGTTCATCCCTCACTTCTGCTCTTACACTACACACACTGTAATTGTTTCCCATTCTTCCTTGTTTAGCTGCTGAGTTGCAGTTCTTGTCCTTAAACATTAAGTGAGTAGATTGTTTCGACTAAATGGTCTCTGGCCTGGGTCTAATTCTAATTTCTTCTTACAATGACACGTTGGAATGATTATCTCAGTGGTAAAGCAAAGCCACAGTGGCCAATGTTCCGGTTGTAAACATGGATGCAAACTGTGGGAAGAATCCTCCCATCGCAAATGATATTTCAGCAGATTCAGGATTAAATCTTTCTTTCATGTGATCAAAGCTGGGATTTGTTAGCACTATACTTGAATGTCTGTGCCTCACAAATTGTGATTTTATGCTCTGTTATTTATGTACATGCACATACTCTTTATTGGTATGAGAGAAATATTTTAGCATCCTTCCACAGGAAATGTTAACCTATACATTTTTCATGTTGCGTCTCATACGGATTGACAAACATACCAAAACATACAGGTTCACAGTTTCTATGCCTGTGTAAAAAGTTCCTTAAATTCATAAATTCATTGGTAATTCCTAGGCATACCAGTGTAGAATAGAGTTATCATCCCATGGTGTGAGTGTGTGTCCAAAGGCAGCAGAGAGACGTGTTTAGGCTCCAAGACGTAGAGAAAGACGTCTGGCATTCCAAGCACACCCCCACATTCGCCTGAAGTTTTTTTCAGTTTTCCTTTTGATCTCCTGTGTGCACGGAGTTGATTTCTCACGATCTTTTATTTAACTTCTATGCTGAAAGGTCCAATCCGAGGCCTAAATCATTCCACACATCTTAAATGACTTTTACCTCACAGTGATTTCAGACAGGTCTTTAAGTATGGCTCAATTCAACTGCAACACAATGTTTGCATTCTAAATATTTAACTATGTGGATATTCTTTGAATCCTCCATGCATGCAGCTAATCTCATCGCTAGCGCATCTCTTCTTATTAGTATTTCATCCCAACACTCATGGAAACCATCCATTTATCTCCTCTATTTATTCTCTACAAAAGTCAGCGTTGCGGCAAAAAACCTTCAACCTTCCGAATAGATCTTTAGAATAAATCGACTTAAAATTCAATGATCTGGGTCTGTTATTCAGACTAGACAAATGTATAATTATGTTGATTTGGATCTGATCATGGTTTAGATTCAGTTAACATACTGACCAAGGCAAAAACTAATGCCCACCCACATTCAAACCGTCGGAGGAGCACAGTAGTAGGAGCTCGCCCAGCACGCCACTCCTGTCAGAAAAGCAGTGATAAAGTACCATTGAGAATGTTTTATTATGTCATATGCACCAAATGAAACCTCCCTCTCTCTCATGTTTAAGAGATATTATTATTATTGCTTATTTTATGTGAGTGAATGATAGATGGGATGGCTACAGCACCTATAAAACACTCTCCAATTCTTTTTCCCAAAAACTCTATCACACTCACTCATGTATTTATTTCTCAATTTACATTTATACAGAAATGCCTCAGGTTAGTATCTTTCCCTTCATAGTAGTGGAACAGATCGACTCAGTCTCCAGAGCTCACGTCCATAGTCTAAAAATGGAGTGGAACATTATCATTTGATGATTCATCTCGGAGTGGATTTTGAACCTGAGTGTTTCATGATTGATCCTCGTTTCTTCTGCTCATCGTCATCTCACACCACAAGTCATCTTTTTTGCATTTGTAGCGCTCCTCATATGCTCAGTGCTAGCCAGCATAAACGGCAACAAATAGCATGCTGTCACAAGGATGTGGTTGTCAATGGTAACGTGACACACCAGAAAGCCATTTTTAAAAGTGGTTCATTGTGGGAAAAAAAGGCATCGAAGCAATTTTCTAACAGCCAACATCTGACTTCCTTCTGACAGTTTATTTGCTAGCTTTTGGACCCCTGCACCAGCTTTGTCTGCCTCCTTCATGCGTGTTCTGTCAGAGATTACCGCCTCTCCAAGACCTGCCATACAGCATCTCTGATTTCCCAAATATGCCGTAATGACTGGGAATTCATGCCCGGTCAGGATAAATCTATTTTAGACACAATTGGCAACTGGGAACATAGTTTAGTTTTTTTCTCCAAATTTTGGGTCATTGTTTCTTTAATTATCATCGATGCTTTGACAGAATTCAACCACGAGCATTCAGCCTGGAGCATTCAGGACGTATTTCTAGCCAAAATCTCACCCCGTTCCATAAAGCTTGGATCAGCATCTTGTCATAGCAAATTTGCAGTAGTGGTCACATAGTCTGGTTGGCCCATGCTGTCCAAATAAATATGGAAAACTGAAGACCAGAATTCAAGGACAGTCCGTTTATTTTTCAAACTATTTCAGCGGTTTCACTCAATAAATATCTCGTATGAATGTTAAGGGTTTGAGTAGACGTCGGTTTTCCATTGTCATTATGTTCTTATTGTTCGGTCAGCCTGACCCGTCTCCCTTTTCTGAGTGCTTTCACTTGCTGTAGTTTTGAATGACTTAAATATATGAAGTGTATGACCTTAGGACTCGCAGTCTTCCCAAATTTGAGTCAAAGCATCACAATCGCTCATGAGGGTGAAATTTTAAGTTAACTCTGTGTTTCAGTAACTACTCAGAATTGGTACACTGTGGGATTTTCCATTGATTAGCCGTTTATATTCCTTGCCCCAGGCGAGTGTCAAATCCTCTTTGGTCTGGGTTAACGTATATTGACCTGGCCAGCACAGCACATTCCCTCCCTGCGTACCTATAATGACCATCTTCATTTACTCCCAACTAGAAGTTCGTATTTCATTCGTTCAAGACGCAGCCACTGTTCGGACAGAATGATCTGTGGCAATCTTATCCCGCTTCCGTGGATCTATAAATTGCCATGTCTGATTGCCGCTGTTGAAAAAAGAAATGTAGTCTGATTATGGAGCTGGGAGAATGACATCAGTTCTGACCTCCAAACCAGGATCATCTGGCTTCAGGACTTTGACTATAAGTGAGACAGAGCAGGACGAGATGGAATGTCGAGTGTCGATGTCTCAAGGGTAATGGATCCTGTGTTCGTCAAATGGTTATGGCTAATTAGAGGAGCTCGAGAGAGCACGAACTGCGGTGTTTTATGGCCACTCGCTTAGAAATGTTCCCAGATCTATTTGCTTTTATATCTCAGATTTAATTTCCATCTCATATTTTTTATCAGCACCAGAAATGTAACTCATTGCCAAGTCTTGCCTTTGTCCAGATCATATATTAATGCGGTCAGTGTGATGTAATTAGTTGTTTGTCAATTCTCTTTGGATTGAATGATGTCCACTACAAAGGGAGTTTCATGTTTAGACGTCTCTTATCTTTAATGTTTTACAGCCAATGAATGTCTTGTTAGTATCTCTAATGGATCATTGCTTATCTTGGGTCCTTCATTAAAGCTTTGCTGCTGTACAGTTTCTGAGGTACATCCTGTGCACTCTCCAAGTTTTGGCACGTTAACACAATTCCAGATACTTTATAACACATAGTTAGTAGCATTTTCAGAGCACATCGTAGGGCAGGGAAAAGTAAATTATTTCATTAGTGTTTTAAGACAGTCTTCGGTGTGTAAATTCAGCCATTGCGAAGTATCAAAGTATTTATTGTACAGATGAATATTAAAAGCTAAAAACTAAATGCTAGACGCTTTCACAAAACAAACCAAAACTGTTTGCATTCGGTCGGAATTAAGCGTTAGGCTTCACCGGATTCACAGCTGGAAAACATGGCCCAGCTGTTGGTATTCCATAATGTGTTGTTGGAAAGTAGAATAGCTGGACTCTTATCTTGTCTTGCTCGCTAACAGTCAGGTTTTTACGCTCCAAAATTATTCCCTGGCTGAGAATCTTGTGTCACATCTGAAACTGATAAGGTGGAATGACTAATTTGTGGTCCATTGACCACAAATTTCATCATTTGAGCCAGGATTCACAGAGCAATGACCCGAAAAACGAAAAAATCGATCCAGGCCAAATGTATCTCCATCCGTCAACAACTTAGACAAAATAGTGATGCTTTTAAGGGTGTCAGGTGTCCATATTTGAGCTTTGTGAGAGAGTGCTGGCAACCTTGAGTGGCTGCCTGAATTCATTTTCACTTCCATTACAAGTCTATCAATGTGAAGCAGGATCCTGATGAAAGGCCCTCTGCAGACAATTGATCTCAGTAATGATGAAGAGGTGGGAAGAGTTCAGACATGTCACGTCTTTCACAGGATTGATCTACGTGGGACTGGTGTGAGATGGTCACAGGATTGGGCTTTGATAAGTTTGTTAAAATGCTCTTGAAACACAAAATAGTGTGCATCAGCCAATTACGCAAAAGACCCTGTGTGTGTGTGTCGAGAGAATACACTCTTTTTCCCTAAATAATTAATGAAATTTCAAAGCGAGCTCTTTCCACTTAACACTTCTTTCGAAACACTCTAGTGGATATTTACAAAAAGGGGGGGAAACCCGCTATTAGATTGAGTTTTCTTCTCAGTCAATTCAATCTAATCAAGGCAGGCACAGGCACTAACCGACAACCGGTAATTGGCCTGTTTTGCATTTCATCTCCAAGGAAATTTTATTCACATGCCTCCCTTATAAAGGCTAAATTGTTTCAGTTCTGAGCTGATTGTGTCTGAAACACAAAAAGCGAGACAAAAATGCCCTCATGCCTCCTACTGGGTTGCACTAAACCACTTATTTCAAGCTAAACTGGATTACAGACAAAAGAGCCCAAGCTGGAACTTTCTGCATAAATGAGCTGTAGCACTTGGGGAGCTCTTGCCTTGCTGGTAATTGAACTTGTGCTTTTGAATGGTGAACTGTTTAACTGCAGACATATCGGGGAGGATGCACATGTGTTTATCCAAGTGATAATAGGCATGTGGTTCATGTTGTCCACCATACTGCGCCTACCATCCAAAATATCTCTGTATCCTGTTTACTTGCTGCCTGTGTACTTTAATCTTTTCCATAGTAAGTCCACGCAGCTGTTCCAAATATATACATGTATATTACACATGTATGTATCACAAATAGATGCTGAAGTGGAATCAGATTGTTGCTCTCAATACTGACAAACACTTTATCTTGCATCACAATTAAAAATCACAGTCTGCAGTATGTAAATGAAACACCCACGCACAAACTCCACCACTCACATGTGGATGTGGTTTAAGTGGTTGTGTTTGGCTGTGCTGCATCTGGGAAGAGTCGGGATGACACATCTGTTTGTCACTGCGCCAGGTATGAGTATGTGTGGGCGTAGTGTCAGCTTGTCGTCACCTTCCAGGCCTGCAGAGGTGTACACGCGCACACACACACAGAACAACCCGTTGCCCTGTGGAGGGTGGTCTCACCGCGGCAGGGACAAAGCTGCTCGGCTGAATGAAAGGAGAAGAACTGGTACAGTTACTGGTACACACGGAGCTTAGCTCAGGATAGATGTTGTTAAGAGGAGGGACTTGGCAGTGTGCCCTCTCCAAGTAGCACCCAATTAGGGATGACTAGTTTTCTCCGAGAATAAAAAAATATCCATGTTAAACCTCTCCTGCTGTATGCTCTAAGTAAACACTGAGGTGGTGTTTCTTAAGCCCCTGAACGGACCTGCAAGAGCCTCGAAAAGCCAAGATCCATCTTCTCGAAACAGTTGTTGAGATGAATTATCAGGGCTCACCGGACTTTTCTGTCAAATTCAGTACACTATTCACTACAGACCACTTCATGGTTTGGCAACAGGCCAGTGTTTTTGATTCTCCACTCCAGACTTTCTAAGGAATCCTTGAATTCTCAATGAATCCATTCATTCATCTAATGTGTTCACACGACAGATGATGTATTTTGTATTTGCCCTTTGGAGGGAGTGTCAGCTTTGTAGGAATGGTTGATTTATTTATGTCATCATAAACATTGCCTTGTCAGTTATCTTCTAAACTCCTGTTTAACTTGTCACATTATAGCCTAAAGTTGAAACTTATTTATTACCACTTGAATCACATCTTGCATAACTTTTTCTTAAATTGGTTCCCAATAATCGAAACAATTGGACAGTTGTTTGCATGGATTTATTTTGAGCGTCACACCTGTAATATTACCAGAGGTGTGTATCGCTGTAGTCTGTATTATTGTGAACTTTACATCATACATCACTGCATATTAGAAACGCTTGGCTGTCTCACATAAACTCTGTAAAATCCTCCTTTTCTGCAAAGGGCAGGTCAAGGTGGGGTCATCTTTTGTGTATTAAGTTGTATAGATGAATTCAAGTGATGACAGGAGTCTCGTTGTTCTTGTCCATCTGTTTATTTTTGTTTTAACCATGATTCATTGACTAGCACTATGCATTCCTGAGTGCTATTTAAAATGATGCATAGGCGTGGTATTAACCTTTGCTCTAGAAGACTTTATGTTAGTTTTGTCCATGATTAACTGTGAATCTACATTTTTTTTCTCTTCAAAGCTACATTTCATTAGTGAGATCCATGTGTTTTCTCTTCTGGTTTTGATTTGAACTGGCACCGTCACGTTCAGTCACTAACATTCGGTGCCCTCATGATAAACCCATTTCGGGCCTTTTGGAATTTGTCTCTATATTCCATGTTTTCATTTTCTGCATAATGAGATGTCAATTCTATACATTTTCCCAACCAAATTTTGAGAATTATCTTTCATAGCAACTGGGAACACTGCGATTTCTTGATATAAACGTCATTGTTTTGAACGTGGTTGCCTAGCTCTTGTTTTGCCTTGTTTTGCTTTTGCCCCGGAGCTTCAGTTGTTTTGCAGTGGTCACAGTGGGTTTTCAGCCAAAGTAGAACCATGTTGGTTCACTGTTGCTTTCATCAATTAGGCTTCTACATGCAAGCCCAGTGGGTGTATTCTTAAATAATTGTTACTTAACAACACCTGATAAAAATGACTCCCAGTTGTCTTATTCAATAGCTCTTCGTCGGCTCTTTGGGTGATTTACTTTGGAAGATGTCCTCTCTCAGCGTTCCTTCCTGTCCCACGAGGAGCTGAGGAGAAAACATTGGATGCTTGCTCTCAAATTAATGAGAACCTGTGTTGCAGATTGAAATGATGACCTTTTGCTGCCAAGCAACTGAATAACATCTTCAGCAGTAGCCTATCCTTTGTTAAGAAACAGGAAATTAGCAGGGGTTGCTGTCAGGTTCTCCCCCCCATGGTTTTGATGGAACTGACCTTACACAAGCCGTGAATATTGTGTGACGAGTGTGCAGTGTTATGAAACAGGCTGTTGCTAGGGATGTGCATTGGGTGATTTTCCTGGACATCTACAAATATAGGATTTTTGCTGGAAAAATGTGCTGTAAGGTATTTTGTATTTCAGTTAGGCAAAAAAAATAGTTCTTCTTCAGTGATGCGTGTTTTCCCTCTATTTTGAAGATTGTGGTAATGTACAACGTATGAGTTAAACAAGCATAAAAATGAGGTTTAAATCTTAAATGTTTTCACAGAATTTTACAATACTCCACGGTCATCTGTTGTCAACTTATATTTAGCATTATTGCTTCATCTGTTTTACTTACAAACACTCCAGATTTTCACTACATATGTTTATAGCAGCCTGCAAATACAGAAATGTGTTTATGTATTTTTTTACCAGTATGAGGCTTGTGTTGTTGAGATAGGCTGGTTAAGTTAGATTGGTTGCAGGGCTGTTGTAGTGAGTTGTATTATATCGCCGTGTGTGTGTCCACCCCCTGTGTCTCTCCTCTGAGAGTGGTATAATTAGCTGTTTGGCCATCATTTCCGTGGTCTTGTCATGGAGGCTGGTGTGAATTGTGTTCTGTTTGCAGTCTCATTTTCTGTGGCCTGAAGTGTTTGGGCTTCAGCTCTTTGCATTAGCGGTGATCATTTGCAGACAAGTGAGTTTTTTTCCCCCCACAGACAGATGTCCCCCAGAGGTTACTGAAGCTTGTCTTCACTGATTCAATCTGTAAATGACTACGGGCATGTGTGCAAATCAATAGCATAGCCCCAAAGCAGTGCTAGTATGGAATTTATGATCACAGATGAGACATGTTTGTGTCCTTTTGCATGTAAACGGGGATGGATGGGTCACTACACTGGCTTTAAGATAATGTGACCTTCATCCTCGTCCCCTTGGGTTGAAAATTATTTACATGTGAGGCATTTAGAGGAATAAAGGGAAAAAATGAACAATATACTTTGATTCAGTTGCTTTGTGATACAGTATATTCCTGACTGCTGAGACTACTGAAACCAGGTGTATTAATTTTTGACACTTACCTATGTCAGATTCTTTATTATCTCCACCAACAAGGCTGTATTTTCTCACAGAGCTTGTGTGCCTCTTTATCTTTTCTTAACAAAATATTAATTAACACTACTACTCTGTTATGCACTCGCGTAACGGCATGTGCAAACCATGCTGTGCATTCACCAGCTGTTGACATAAAGGCTTTTATTAAATGTTTTTCTTCATTCATTCATTTTACTAGGAGTTTATATTCCAGTATAAATATAACAGGAAAGGTCAGTTAGTCCTTGCAATGAAGTACGCCCATGGGCATATATGTCATTATTGAGAACACTGCCAGCAAAGTGTTAAACAACCAAACAGGCCATAAATATTTCACAAGTATTTCCAGACACTATGTGAGAAAGTGTTTAATATCAATTCCATGTTTTGATGAATGGGGTCATATATTTTTGTCTAATGTGTTATGTCCATTGAGGCCTTAGAGCTAAGAAAAATGTAATGTGCTCACCTTCATTCATATACAACTGTGAACTCGTGGTGAATACACTCACTTCCATGATAGATAGTGTGCCACTTGTCCCTGTTTGGTATATACTATATATACTGTCGACCCTAATAACAAAGGGCTCGTAGATGATTTCGTCTTCCACAAATTCCAAAAGAGAACAAAAGCAAGAGCTGAACTTCAAAAAATTCCCATCATAAAATGGATGATTATATTATTGTCCAGTTTATTGTGCTGTTTTTGATTTTGATTTGGTCTTGTGTCTTATCTTTGTGTTTCCTCTGTCTTCCAGAGGAAGAATATTCACTTGCTGTTGAACGTGTTTTTGCTGGGAGCCTGGGGAGCCATCCTGTTGGCCTGCCGCCTCTACTGGATGGGCAACAAACCTCCCAACTTCTCAAACTCAGACAACCCAGCAGCGGACTCTCCCTCGCTCCTCACAAGGATGCTCACCTTTTTCTATCTGCCTGCTGTCAACTTTTGGCTTCTCCTCTGCCCGGACACGCTCAGCTTTGATTGGTCAATGGACGCCCTGCCTCTGATCAGGGGCCTTGCTGATTGGAGGAACGTCCATACAGTACTCTTCTACTTTGGATTGCTGTTGCTGGCTTGGTTCGGCCTGTGGACTCATCAGACCGTGAAGGGCAAGGACGCCAACGGTAAAGTGCACCACTTCACCAATGGCAGGAATGGGAGCAGTAATGGACACAGTTACCATTGTAATGATCAGGAACAAATGAACAATGTCCACTCAGAAGCTCACAATAACAGTGCACAAAATGGTACCAAAAAGCACTACGAGACCAGGACTCCCTTACCCACCACTGAAAATGTTGTGGTGTTCTCACTGGGCCTGTTGGCAATCCCTTTCCTCCCTGCCACAAACTTGTTTTTCTATGTTGGGTTTGTGATAGCAGAGAGAGTGCTCTACATACCCAGCATGGGCTTCTGCCTCTTGGTGGCAGTGGGTATGAGGTCACTGTACATCCGTCTGCAGCACAGGTCCTCCAGGACAGTGTTGACGTACTGCAGTGCAGCCCTGATTCTCCTGTTCGGAGTTAAAACGGTGTTGAGGAATCAGGACTGGCAGAATGAGGAGATGCTCTACAAATCAGGGATTTATGTCAATCCTGCTAAAGGTAAGGCACAGCACAGGGGCACGACAAACATCATTAACATGGACAACACATATCAATTCACACATTCCCACACCAAGACACAACGTATTTTAAAGTCTTAACAATGTGACAGGGCCTTGAGGCAGGGTGTTGAATTAGATTATGTGTCTACTGCAGTGTTAAATAATCTCTTTCAGTCTCCTGCATTGTTTAGCCCTCCCTGAGAATATACTAAACAAACTGAAACCAACATCAAAAAGTCAAACACACACACAGCAGCTGAATGCCACGGCGTAATAAGACAAAGATTTATTGCTCTCTGCCATACATCTTTTATTCCCTGTATAATAGCACCAGATAGTCTTTGGGGGGACACTGGGATGAACGAGACAGCTGTCTCAATGACAACGGCAAATAAGATATTCAATAGCATTCAAGTTCAAGGTCATCAGGTGGTGATTCCTGTCAAAAGCGTCCGGCATGTTGTGTTCCAGAGCGGCTGATGTGCAAAACAGAGCAGAGCCCTGAAAGGCAACAGCAGGACACAGGAGGGGTAATTGATAAAAGATGTGTCGTTACGGACAGATGGCGTCACACGACCAGGTTCTCTCATGGATAAAGGGATGTTTGTTTTGCCTTCCCTGTAGAGGAAGCAGAATACAGTGCGACTCTTAAAATACACAGCTCATTAATATGCTGATTCTCATTGAATTTAAATGGGACATCGTTCCTTAAAGTATTTAGCATGGCGGTGTGTAGTTTCAATGATTATTTAAAAATTACCCTCACCGTGTTAGCTAATTTCCCTTTCAGATTTTATAGGGGAGCTGAGCCGTGACAGTTGTTTGTTTTGGCATCGTCCACCAGCCACACAGAGTAGCCATGTCCTCCACTCACATTTATCCTTACTAAAGTGAGATTTGAATCTTGCACTTTCTCAAATACTGACACACTCATTTGCTCATTTGAGCTGTGTCATTTCGGGACAGCTTCTTACATGAAAAGGAACTGCACGTCGTGGTTGTAGACGCCTAACTAGATGAGGAAAGCTCGGCTGTGTGGTGTGTGTGTGTGTGGTGTTTTCAGTGATATTGAATACACTTTGATTTATAACTTAATAAATATAGCTTACTGCTTAAAGGCACATATTATGCATTTCAGCACATGTTTACTAAGGCAGCATGATTCAGATTCTCTACGGCCAGTGGCTATTGTCTCGGAGGTTTACACATATTTGTCTTGTCACATTACACATTCATGCATGCACGAATGTGCATTAGCCTGATTTACCGTGTCTGTATCATGTTAGTTTTCATTTAGTTGACAAATGTATTCTATTAAGTCATCATTTTTGTCAGGCCTATGCAGTCTGAGTCTAAAGTAGGCTATTTTAATCGCATAACAATAGCCATTAGAAATAGTTGGCCATGAAATGCTATTATTCTGTCATTTTATTTCCTTTCTAAATGGAACTTTCATTCTAAAACCTTCATTTCATTCTATACTCCACAAGCTGTACAGTTTAAAATGTCATTCCGCCTATCGTTTACTGCGGACTTTCTCAGCAGGACTTTGTCCTCTGTACTGCATTGAGTGGCTTCGCAGAGAGAGAAGAGATCGCAGAAAAAGTGACGACTTACTTGAAAATCACTTTGCTCTCCTGCTGCCTCAATTTTTGGCCTTTTTAAAGATTCTGTAAAATTTATTTAAGCTGATGTGAATTTACTTTTTAAGCTGTTTGATGTACCTTTTCTCCTCTCACCTGTCAGCATGGGGCAACCTTGGAAATGTTCTGAAGAGCCAGAGCAACATGGAGGAGGCAGAACAGGCCTACAGAAACGCCCTCTATTACCGCAGCAACATGGCGGACATGCTGTATAACCTGTGAGTATTTCACACGGATGGATTTCTTGTTGTCGTGCACCTCGTGTCCATGTTGAAGTTCATGCGCTTAATATGGTAATGTATTCACACATGGCTGACTCAGTGAGGTAAATGAATGTGAGACTGAATAGTGGGAGCAGCTCACCCTCCACATGTATGTATGCGTGTCCATTGATCAGAGCGCCTCACATGGAGGAAGTCCTGTCTTGTCTTGTTCTCCCCAGGGTGCTGTCTGTCTGACCGGGTTATTAATGATGGGGTTTTAGCCGGAGGGGAAACACAAAACATCCACAGCAATGCACACAGTTTGCTGAAGACTGTGGGTTGACTGAGATATAAATCTCTCTCCTCAGATTTATTGTCCGCTTGTATTAAACTTCTAATGGAGGCTCTTCACTTTAAACACATCCTCTTTGGACTTTTTAAGCTCTAACTTGTCCCCGTCTCCATTCCTTTTGTCTGTTCCAGTGGTTTGCTGCTACAGGAGAACAACAAGTTCTCACAGGCTCTCCACTACTATAAGCTGGCCATTGGGAGCCGGCCAACCCTGGCTTGTAAGTACATCTTCCCTTTTCGAGACAATCTTGTGGTTGTGGCGGTGCTGTGTCCAGGCAACGGTGAATACAGGCCGTGCTTTAGTGAAAGAGGAGTGATAGGTGGCAAAGGGCATTGTAAATTAAACATTCAACACAGCTGTCTGACGGGCTTTCAAAGTCACGTCGACCCTTCAGACTATGATATATCATGAACTGAATTTTAATTAATTTTTTTGTGCTCCCTACTTTTATAGCCTTTTGTGCTTCTCTTTATTTATCGCCCTTCCACCCTTGTAAGATTTTGCCAGAGTTTGGCTGTTTTTCCTGGACATTGCCCACACAGCGTCATGTTCAGCATGTCTAAGGAGTGTCACACCCTCAATCTTACCTGATAATGAAATAAATTAGCCCCTCATTGTTCTTGGCGTCAGGCAATGAGAGACGAACACAGAATCTTAAAGTGCTTCGTCCTTTCTTCCCCAGATTAATTACAGACCTAATCAAGATTACGATTAGACTAGAAAATTTCCATTCAGCGTGCAATTATCCAATGTGTTACAGATGATAACAAGGTTAATTAATTACCTTAAGCAGGAGAGCGGGCGAGGACAGAATGAGAATGTGACGGTTAAAGTGTTTTTTTTCAGGATCGCACCATCACTCATCCACTAATTGGGCTCCAGCAAGTACAAATTGTTGCTTTTTTATTAAAGATATAGAAGGTGCCATGTTATCTAATGGGTTGTTATTGATTCCTGCCACATTGTTAACATATGGTTTTCAGAAGACCAATTTGTCAGGCTGTTGAAGTTCAAAATAGCTTGGTTTTGTCTATGCTAGTTTTTCTTAATCTGCTCCAGTCCCAGTCAGGATTTATGCAGTTTTCATATTTACCAGTTAATGTGTAACCAAATGTACAACACAAAATACTGTCAGGATGTAATTTAATGTCAATCTTTGAGATATGACATAAGAATGCCACAATGATTTGTAGGTAGTAGTACAAAGAGCCGACAGTAACTTAGTGCTGTGTGATTCCCAAACATTCCCTCTTGACTTTAAAGTCCTACATCTAAAATGTTGCAGATAAGCCTCCCAGATTGAGCCACTGTAATAAGTTAATTTATTCCTACAGACTGAATAGATAATAGTTTAGAGATGCAAGTCCACAGAGACTAATTACTGTCCAACAGCTTATTGATCGTTACATGATGTCTGAAGGAAGTTTAACAAGCATCCAAAACATCCCACAGGATATGAGCAAAGGTCACATGAAAGCCATAAAAAACACCAGCACTGCTTCTTTATTTCATCCCAAAGCTGCATTTCAGTTTACTAATCCCGATTAGCCATTTTTTGGCACTGTTGCTCTCCATGACTCCATGTTTTGGTTCATTGCCTCACAGCGGCCTACTTGAATACGGGCATTATCCTGATGAACCAGGGTCGGCTCGACGAGGCCAAGCGGACCTTCCTAACATGTGCCGATATCCCAGATGAGAACCTGAAAGACCCCCACGCCCACAAGAGCTCAGTCACCAGCTGCCTATACAACTTGGGAAAGCTGCTCCATGAGCAGGGACACCAGGAGGTAAGAAAACCTAAGAGGAAAAATATGGATTGTATGTTTTGCTGAGAAAAACCTCAAGGGATTGTTTCAAAACATTGTACCCCTCTCCAGACTTAATATTGGTCCTCATTACTAAGCATTTGTGTGTGTCTGTGTGTAAGTGTGTGTAACCCTAGACATATATATATATTTTGCCACTTTATTTAAGAAATATCTTCGTTGCATGTGTTTAGTGTACAAAATTTCATAAATAACTGCAAGGGTTAAAACAGTTGTCCTCTTACATGCATTTTACGTTGGGAAAATCCAATACATGAACTGAAATGAAATGCAGCTGCCAAAGGATGCTTTGGGGATACTGAGGAAATGCAGTGTTTTCTATGGACAGCGCTCCAAGATTGCCTCTGTCATATGGGACTCAGAGCGTGGTACGGATAAGCCTCAGGCTCGCTCTAATAAATTCGCTCTCTTTCATGCCCCTAAAGACCGTCTGTATTGTCTAAGATCAAATGGTTTCCCAGGGCCGCACATTTATTTTGTACACAAGCACCAATGCTGCTGATTCAATTGGGAATGCGGGCAGTCGTTGTGCACATTCAATAAAGGCTTTTATAAATTACTGAAACACGCAGCGCATTCCCACTTCCTCTAACCTCGAACCACAGCGTTTGCTGCCCCACCAAAAGGGTTCCAGCTCCATACATTTAACGCTGAGGTGAATCGCCAACTTGGTATACTATAGAGTCAATATGTGACACTGCTCTGGTTGTGGTAACAGCCGTGACACTGAGGATAGACCCTTTCTGCTCTCCTCTGTATGAACCAGCCTCCTAGCGACCCCCAATTCCACGCTGTGTATTGACAGTGTCAGGGCCCGGGCTGCAGGGGAGGAATGACTCGTTACCCCAGCACCAGTTTCTCTGGCGTGGACTCTGGGCTCTAATGCAAACAATTCCCCCATCCCCCACCTTCTTTTTGTATTTGTTTCATTCACAGGAGGCCCTCTCTGTGTTTAAAGAAGCAATACAGAAAATGCCAAGACAATTTGCACCACAGAGCCTCTACAACATGATGGGTAAGTGATGCTTTTGTTTCAGAAATACAAGTAGAAAATTCTGTCTCAGTGCAGGTAAAACACCAATGCTGCAGGTGGCTGATGTAAAAAAAACAAAAAACAGGCCAGAATATCACAAACCGCTGCAAGGACACAAATTGACACAAATTAAGAATCCACATTAAGTCCAGGAAGTCCAAATAACTTCACTAAAGGAAGACCTGGGAGATCAAAAGTCATATCTGGGCTATCAGACTTGTTTATACATTGACAGAATGAGTAGGATTTTTTTACTCATACATTAACTTTCTTTTTCTCCTTACATTTACTTACACACCTGTTGATTGGCACTAATGTGCGTAGATTTGCTATTACAAATTGACTTATTAAGGGATGTAAATGTCTTAATGAGATTACACCACCTCTGCACGTGTTGCGTCTAAACGGGCAGAATCCCCTACGCGTCATGTTATGTGTACTCGGTGTACGGCTGAATCCAACATTGACTATTGAGTGCGTAAAAAAGTACTGAGTGTTTGCCCAGATAGTTTTGCACATTAACGAGTTTCTTCCTTTCCATTACAAGAATAACTCAACTTTTTGGACTACAGCAGTGAGAAAGCAGCTGTTTGGAGACTCATTATAGCTGCCTCCTCGCTTTCTCAGTCTCCCTCTTGCTTTCTTTCTCCCACAGCTGTTCACACACATGCGGCTAAACGCACGCTTGAAACTTAGCCATGTCTGGTAGTGCCATGGGTTCGATTACGTGAAGGCAAAATGCATTTTGACAAAGCTGTTGAGATTGAGTCAAAATATTGATGAAAGCTCCCGTCACTGTTCAGCAGTAGCACCGGATCACGGGAGGAGAGATGTGTGTTTTCGGTGGCTTATTGTTGTTTCCGCGCTGAAGTCCTCTGCACACCTGCTCATATCTATTTCCAGTTTCTCTCACTGTGCAGCACTCGTGCTGTTTGTCAGATGCCAAGGCACAGACCCTTTCATCAGAGGCAGACCTGGGTGGTAATCTGCACCGTGCTGGTCTCACTCTGGCACCCTCCAGCAGGCCGTGGAATGTCTGACTAAGAGCTGCTTTTCAGCTCCTTGGATTCAGTGTCACTCCTAATTGCAAGTTGATGTTTGTGATAATCTCGAACAGCCGTCTGCTGCCGACACGCTAGAAGTAGTTTTAACACGATCAGCAAATAAAAGTATTCATTGCAGATCTCTTGACGTGTGGATTATTATTATTATTATAAAGATTATAATGTGAATTGGCTTGTCTTGTACGCCATATCACAACATATACAGTATATGTCTGTTGTGATTATAAATATTCACATAGACTCTCTGACAGGTGTTTAAGCTGTACTTGATGTTAACTGCTGGTTAGGAATTTTTCAATTATTGAACTACAGTATTATGGATTTCCTTTAATCTGAACCACAAGGCTGCACTGATTGGTATCGTCTTGAAAACATTCTCTGTGTGTTTCATGTTACATCACCGTCTGGGGGGGTGGGGCGCTTAAAACTCGAGCCATATTTCTTTCACAATAAAAGGAATCTATGTGTTCAACATAATGATTTCACATATTAGGTGGTATCCTTGCACAATAGGGAATGGAGAAATTGTGGAGGTTTTTTTAGATAACTAGATCGGTCAGTTGAGTTGTGTCGTTGCTTATCATAGTTTCAAATCAGGAAAATGATTAACCCCAAACTATTAGGTGTCAAAGTTTCATTTCACTCTGTCCTGAATGCATCCAGTCTGTTGGCAGTCCTTTAGATTTATGAAATATAAGCCATCTTACACATGTAGTAAAATGTTAACACCTGCTATATAGTCACCCCCTTTGTTTTTCCTTCCATAAATACATTTGTAATCTTTTTTGCTGTTGTTCCTGATTACCAGCCTATGTTGTCACACCCTTGTAATAATATAAGTGTTAAGGGATCACTATGAAAGAGAGGTCATTGTTTTTCCAGGTGTTAGCAGGCAGAGGTTCTGACCAGGCAGAACGGCTGTGATTGGATGATTTCTGACAGGTCAGGGAGAACCAGTCATAGCCATGGAAAGAGATTTACGTATATTCTCCTATATTTTTTAAGAAATTCACTGAACTCAAACGGTTTCCTAACAAATCAAATCCGTCGTTCATTGATTAATAGGTATGAAAGGTTTGCAATACACCATGGGAAAGACAGCCTTTATTTTGGTCCTCTGCCGCGTGGATGTGAGGCACTCAGAGTCCACAAGCCTGTAAAAAAAACCCATCTGGATCAATCTGAGGAACTATTGGATGTGTCAAAACCCCTTGCATGCTACTGAATGAGCCTTATCTCAGCCTTATCATCAGTGGTTTTTGCCTGTTTTTAGCCCTACTCTATTGCAGTCCCCCCTTAAGAAGCACATATTTGAATCCACATCTGCACAGCATTATGTCTATTATTCTGTCATATTATGTATTAATATAAAATTCCCCCAAAAAAATTGAAAATGCAGTATCTTGCAGTTTTTAGAAATCAACTTCCTGGTTTGGCTGCAGGATCCACATCTGCGCCAAACTTTAATGTGTGTGATTAAGTTCCGTGTCCCCACTGGGTTGAAGTCTGACATCACCACTAGCTTGTCATAAAAAAGCCCCAGGAGAACAATAGGAAGATGTGTGAGTTCAAAACCCCTGACAGCCTCACCTCTGACTCAACCCTCACCCTTCGTTCACAGGAGAGGCCTACTTGAGACTGAAAAAGCTGAGTGACGCTGAACACTGGTACAGAGAGTCCCTGCGAGCCAAGCCGGACCACATTCCTGCACACCTCACCTACGGCAAACTCCTGGCCATGACGGTAAACTCAACCTTTTTGTTTGTTTGTCCTTCGTTATTTACACAGGTTATGTTCATGTTTCCTGCACGTACACACATCACATCCAGGTGCTGCACAGTACAAACACAGTTTTACACCAACCCTGCTCGAGCTGTCAGGGGTAAATAATAGCCAATCCCTGTTCTTGCTCAGCTTATTCCTGCCAGTCCATCAGATCACTTGAGGTCTGTATTGCAACTTGTTCACTTTGTGTACTTTTCCCCACTGTGGAACCACTTCTCATGCAGTACCTGTCTTCTCTTCAGCGATTTCACTTTCATTACTTTTATCTCCCCGGGCTTTTCATCAGCTTTCTCCTCAAGCCTGTACAGTTAATCAATAGTGTGAGGGGAAATGTGGAAAACACGGAGCATGCACGTGCACAGGCTAGAGAGAGAATAAAGCCAGGAGGTGATTTTGATGAATTTCCTAAAAGCGCTCGCCCGCTTTCTGATTGAAAACCATATCACAGCTGCCCTTTGTGCTCTTTGTAAGTCGTCACTAATGCCTTGCTCTGTCTTAAAAAGCACTTTAACAAAGTGCTGCACTGGCATCTAACGAACAGCAGCAAGTTAGATATCAGACAGTTGACACGGAAGAAACACTGCTTTGGAAAAATATCTGAACGCTGTGGAGAAACAAATCTATCAGGCCCACATTTTCCAGGTTCACTGAGACGATATACTCACGTGGTCCCGCGGATGACCTGTGTTTGATTAAGCAAAGAAAAATCTCATCTGTCTCACCACAAGAAAGAGTTTCTAGCACTACAGAGTTCACGAGAAGGAAATCATGTGGCAAGTTAATACAGTCTTCAGTTAGAGATCACAACATGATAGAAGTCTCTGGAATATGGTCGGATGAGCTGAAAAGAGTCAGATCAGACCAAAAACACACACATCAGAAGAAGAGCTGCTCTGGAGGTCAAACGATGGGTGGAGGATTTCTCTCTGACTGACGCACGTCTCTCCTGGAGTCTGGTCCCTAATGACAGGATATAAATGTGTTCAAAACCTCGGCGGTGGGCTGTGGATCTCCACAGAGTGACGAGACCCTTCCTGGCCCTGTCCGTTTTCATTTCCACTATGGAAACAGACCTCTTTTCATGTCCTGTTCATTTATAGTCTTTCCCAAAACATTACGTTTTATTATCACAAGTAATATTTGTGGTCTAATTTTAACTGGCACATAATAATAATCAAAAAAATATATGTACCCACCCACGCTCTACATGGACTGAACAGTGTGGGTGTCTAGATATTCATTGTCTTTATTGTGTGTAGATAAAATTGAGCAGCACAATAGATAGATTTTCTAGAGTTCTGCTGACTCAGCAGATAAAGGACCCTAGTTAAGCAGAGATAGATCACTTCCCAAACAAAGTACAATAATAAGTATCTGAAACATATTTTTTTTCAGCAAGGAACACTCTCAGACTGAGTGTCTTTTGTGAAGAGTGGTATTGGTTTTGGAGACAAATAGGGGTGGAATCTGCAGACAGGATTCCTGGACCATGATGGATCAGAGACGTAGGATGGCTACCATGAGTGCAAATATATCAGAGAGGACCAGCGAGATGTTTGGACAGGCTTTTAACCTCGATCCATGAAAATATGAAGTATGAATATGATTTATAGCAGGAATGTTGCATTATATTGTACAGATGTCTATAACTGTGTACTACTGTTTGTTCTTACCAGTCAGTCATAGCACAAATCCAGCACAAAGGGTGGCCTCTCTCATACAGGAAGGACAGCACGTAATGAGGAATCTGCTGTCAAGGGTCTCAGGTTCAGATCACAGCAGGTGGGGTGAATTAGAGAGACCGGAAGGTTGAGAAAAGAACAGTGACGGTGAGCCGCAGGCTGAGGTGGACAGAGGAAGGGCTGGTTGAAGGGTGACGGGACTGCTGGGAAGGAGGAGTAAAAGGTATACAACAGAGATCAGTATCATCTCCCTGCTGTGCTGACTCCCCTGCACCTCCGCTGACACACCAGGGGATCAGGATGTGTTCCGGGTCGGAGATGGACACTGTGTCCCTAATGTTTGATATTGCAGTCAGCCGTTCACATGTCATTTCCTTAGCTAATACGATGCAGCTTTCTTTTATAATCACCTTGGCGCCCACAAAGCCAGAGCTACATCTGTAGTGTATCTGATGTTATCCAGAGATCAGGAGATGTGAGATATGCACAAATAGGCTCAGTGTGTGTGAAAAATAAAAGGATATCGTGTCCATAAAAAAGTTCACTTGAATGAGAAGGGGATGTACTGTAGTTAATGGGGAGTAGACAGGAGATTGCCAACTTCAAGTGATTTCCTGTCTCTATTTTTGTTTTCCAACTATCTCCCCAAGTGTCCCAAGTTGATTTTTCAGGTGGAGTTTTATATCAAGAAATGTGGAAATTGTGGGTTCCACTAGTCGTTGCTTGTGTTACCTTCTTTCCAGTTCATATGTTCTACTCCAGCAACAATGAATTCATCCCTGAAGTGTGAGACTCAGTCATTCATCACATGACTACCACATGTATCCCCAATTATCCAAAGGTGAAGATGAAAGTGAGGATTACCAAAATTTAGCTTTCTCAAGTAACGGCGACAAAGACAATATGAGGACAATAAATATGGATTGAGGCCCGCAGGTGAACCCAACGAGTTCTCTAAAAACCTGATAACAAGCGTGAAGGCTTTAGCTTTGAGATCCGTGATGAAACCCTAAATGAAACCCGACCACGTTCCTGATGATTTGCCATAATCAGACTCATTCATCCACTCACAACTGCAACTCATTTCACGGTCAAAGCTGTAGACTGAAGTTTAACAAATGGATATAAGCCAGTGTTATGTTAAATCCAGCTGTTCTGCAAATTTACACATTCCCCCATCTGCGAATAAGAGTGTGAAAATACACAGAAATGGGGTTTTTCAGACTGAAACTGTGATCTGCACTTGGATACCATCAGTTCTACAAAACATATACTTAGCACAGGATTGATTTTCCTCAGCATCAAGGGAAACCACACAGAGATATTTACATTAAAGCAGTACGTATTTATTGAATCTAAAGTACTCTGAAAAATGTATATACTGGTTCAAATATACAGCTATTAATGTTACATTGTAGTGATTGGATGTGAGTCTGTGTGTCAGATTGACTAAAATTGGTGCCGTTGGCTGTAGTTCACTTTAGCATTTAGACATTACTTTACTGGTTGCTTTATTTTCTAACGCATCATCATTTTATCTGGCTCGAGACTTATCCATGAATAATTTGCATCATTTCTGCCAAGAAATTCCCACTTAGAGTGACACAAACATTAATAGTTGCTCTGTTAATGTTAAATCATCAGCTTTATAGATGAGTGCACATCATTAATTGTTGATCAGATGGCAGTTGCTGCCCAACCGGGAGAACAGATGCGTCAAAGTCCAAGCTCCTACTTCTATTGGCTAACTGCCCCGTTCTGTATGAGCTGTGATTGGTTAAATGCCACACTCTCAAAGACTTCTGGGATCTATTGAGGTCCAGTGAGCTTTACTGTTTCTTCTCTTTGCACCTCCAGGATCAATCTTTTTTCTCTTTACAAACAGAAACTACAAATCTACACACACACACAGCATCCACGTGTGTGTGTTTCTCTCCTGTTTCCACTCTCCTGCTCTGCCTTCTTTCGTAGAGGTTCGGCCACACACGCCGACAATCTGCGGCCGTGCTCCTGTAGTGTTATTCCTACAGATAAAAGTGTGTAATGAACGAGCCCATGCCTCGGGCAGTCTGCGGTGCCAAGCAGGACTGTGTGTACTTTGACAGGATGACACATGAGTTTGAAAGAATAACACTAGTGGTACATATGTTTCATATCCACATATTAGGATTTATTGTCAAATTAGGTCTGTGGTTTGGAACAGGACATTATGTATGCAAAAAGGTATTTTGGCCATTTTGGCAAGCGTGCTGTTTTTGAAATGTGTATTTGTTGAAATGCGTCTCTCTCAGGGGCAGAAAACAGAGGCAGAGAGGTACTTCCTGAAAGCCATCCAACTCGATCCCACTAAAGGAAACTGTTACATGCATTACGGTAAGTGTCAGTTCATATTTAGGGATTTTCATTTTAGTGTATTGTAATTTTATTCTCACTTCCTCTAATATGTATGAATGGTCATTTAATACAGATTCTACACACATACAGAAACACACATGCCTTAGTAGGTTGTTAGGACAACTGCGAGATGACCCCCATTGTCATTTCAACCCCCAAGTACGTGTCTGGACATAGCATGAAGGGATGTTTATTCAAAACAGCCATGGAAGACATTTCCTCAAATTGTCCTCATTGACTTTGAAGTAGAAATATGGAACGTGACAGTTTCACCGTCTTTGGTTTTTTTTTTTATATATATACAATCCCCATATGACTCAATATAGATTAAAATTGATTGTGATAAGATGATGAGTTAATTGCTTTATTCCTTTAAAGTCTATAAAAGCTTGTCTTTGTAAAATATAAGTTTATGGTCAGAATCAGAGTCAAGAAATTAGGTGTGAGGAATTTAGATGAGCTGGTGTGCCAACTTTCTGTTTCGCATCATCGTATATTTGAATATTTCAGCCATCACTGCTTCAGTCAATGCACCAGCTATGTAGTATTAAAGCAATCAATATTTTGTACTGTCCTGTATATATCCGTTGTCAACCTGAAATGGCATGACACAACATGATGAGCTATATTGATTTTCACAGGCAAAATCTGTCATTGTCAACAGTAAGGGAAGGATTGAGCGAGTCTTAGGGCTTAGACTAAGAAGGACCCAACGAGCCATCCAGTAGTATTGAACTGGTTGTGTCTGAAGTGTGATACCTTCTCCTGTACACCGTGTTGTCAGGTGATGAAGGGGAGTCTGAATTTTCAAGAAATGCAAAAAAAACAGAACTAAAAAAACAAAGTTAGAAGTAAAATATTATGAGTGTAAGGGAGTTTCTTTCATGTATAATAAACCCGCCATGAAGGCAGAGGTGTGTTTAACCTGGAGGTGTTCTACACCCGGTCCAGTGGACACGGGTTGTGGTTTGAAGTTCTCTCCAGTCTCTCACCCTGAGCCTGTAGCAAAGACTTAAATTTCAGCCACAGTTATTAAGGAAAATATGCTTAGGTCCATTCAGTGGTTTAAGATCCTGGTACAGTAGTCAGGCTAACCAAAGTCAACAGGGTATTAATTCCTCTCCAAACCTGGCACTTACCGAGGGATCCGCCCTCGGTTCGTGGCCTTGTCACGGTTTCATAATCCCATCTCTCTAGGTGGGTCTGCAAAGGCGTCAGTAATCACACTTAGTTATCCACCAGTTTGAAACCCTTCCATCTTAAAGAATTAGCCCTATCAAGATCACCTAATCTGTACAAATGGGCCAGAGAGCGAATCCAGAGAGTGCTGGTATGAATATTATTATTAAAACAGACCAGGCTGTCCAAAGGCAACACGTCCCGATCGTGTCTCCCTCTGCGTTGCCGTGGGTATCCCGCAGTATTTTAACAGCGCCGCTGTTCTCTGCTGTTCTACCCTGCCAGGTCAGTTTTTGTTGGAAGAGTCGCGGCTGCTGGAGGCGGCGGAGATGGCGGAGAAAGCTGCACGTCTCGACGGCGGGGAGTTTGATGTGGTCTTCAGTGCAGCCCACATGCTCAGGTGAGTGTTTGATTGGAAGGACTGAGAAGTGCCCAAGCACACAAACAGACACGGTGCAAGCATAGGTGTTTTCTTCTCTGTGGATGAGATGGGTGGCCTGCAGTTTTCCATGGCTGAGCCGAAAGGAGGACATGTATGAGAGAGGGAGGTCTGCTGTCTGTACGGTTTATCCAGGGGCTTACGCTACTCCTCAGCTCGTGTGATTTACATGGCTGTAGTTTGTAATCCTCTCCTCTTGCCGCAGTGCCAGCCCGAGAGCTGCTGGTTTGTCCTAATGTGCTGTGCAGCTGTGTCTCTCTCTCTCTCTCTCTCTCTCTGTCGTTCCTGGCTCATTCCATCCACTCTGCTTCCAAATCAGAGCAAGGTTCAGCTGATGAGGCTGAGCAGCAAAGCCTCAGGAACCCACAAGCTGGTGTTTTTCTGAACATAAGCCATGAATGGAAATTTGTAAATACAGCCATGCGCCAATGTACAGTACGCTGCCCCACAGACGAAGAAACCACGCCAACAATATCTCTGTGTTTGTTGCATTAAAATGCTAAGCAGAGTTGCTTGTTGGTTGTAGGCTTTTGCTGCTGGTTTACCAAAGAGTACAACAAGAGGACACAGTAATGGTTTAAGTTTTTAGCCAGCTGCTTTATGTACAGCCCCTGTCCCACCACAGGTGGCATCAAGCGGGGTCTTCACCACAATCATCTTTCAAGATCGAGAACTTCTTCCAGGGTTCTGACCTCTGGCAACTAAAGAGAGCGTCAAGCTGGGCTTACGTTGAACTTTTCTCCGCCTCCCTGGCATGGGGTCCCACTTCTCCACAGCTCATGTTCTTTATGTGTTTGCCTTGGACGCAGACATGGAAAAGGCCTCGGTCGGTTGGGACACAAGTGGATCTACACGAAGGAAGGACAGAGATTAAAGCAGGGCCAGGGGGTCCGAGATGTGCAAATTATTTTTATTGCTGTGTCGGGCCCTTGGTTTTGACAATTTTGCTCCCATACTGTCCGTTTCCCCCCAGCACCTTCAGACAACTAGCGCATTATGACAAGCGATGTGTGGTCTGCAGTGTGAAGGTTTGGATAATAATGAGGCCACTGTTGTTCCTTCAATGTGTCAGCTCTTTGAGACTGAAAAATTACACCATGACATCATGACATGCAATCGGTAGATATTTACACAGAGAGCCAGGGGGAAAAACGCACAAGCAGGTTATACATTCAACTAAATACTCATAGGTTTCCATCCAAACCACATGTCTGAAATGCAGTATAACAGACCGTATCTAAAGAAATAATATGTACATTACAGGCCTGTCACGATGTTAGGTATGCCAATTTGTACATATTTTCCCGTCTCCATTTTCATAAGATTTCCTTATACCTTTATAACGGAAATAGGCATGAAGACAAACTGGTAGCAAGTTACCAGTGCCACAGAATTACCCTGAGGGTATCTAAGCAAACCATCCCGACAGGAGGAATGTTACAAAAATGTGAGCTCCGACACACGTGTGGCTGTTGGGCAACATCAAATTTACTCATTTATTCATTAATATCCAACCACGATAGAAAGAGACTCAAGTGTATATTGCCACCAAAGTTGAAGGAGCCCAGACAAATGGTGTCTTGTTCCAATAATATACTGAGCCGGCATATTAAGTGTAATCATCACAGGTACACTTTAATGGTTGCTGTAAAATTCAACTCCATTAATTCCATTTATATGCCTCCCGGTCTGAGCTTCTACTTTATTCAGCTAGGCTCTGTTAATAAATTGCTGGTTCCACACCTGTGAATTTAGATTTCAAATGACTATTTCTCCTGACATTTATAATCTTCAGCATCAATTCTCTCTAAAATGTATTTGGCTATTGGAATATAAAATGCAGTGAAACTCTCTGTGTGTTAGCGGATGGTTCATAAGGACGTGAGGTGAAGTTTGAATTTATGTTTTACTCTCTTTAACTTCATACTTGTCCAAAAGCCTGTAGGAGTATAGTGTGTCCGTTGTGTCTAGTGTAGTGTTGATTGTGTGTAGTGTTTCAGTTCTTTGTAGTCTGTCTAATCTACCAAAATGTATGATTTTCGTCCTCTTGTAATTAACTGTAATTAACTTAAATTGCTCTAAAATTATATTGTCATTAAATTATCTAGTAAATTATGCATTGTCATTTGAAAAAAACATTTATAATTCATATGAGTCTCATGCAGAACAGAATACAGTAAATAGTGTGTGTGTGTGTGAGTGTGAGTGTGAGTGTGAGTGTGAGTGTGTGCACACCAAGGCCATTGACCTGGTTATCTTAAAATGAAAGCTTTGGCTTTTATCTGAAACCATATGGATGATGATCCCTTAATGGACTGAGACAGCCTAAATGAAACTGTGGTTCCAGCAGCCGCGCCGGCTTTGATCATTATGACTTAAGGGCCTCCACAAGCAGCCGTCTTTGACTCTCTCTCCTTGACATTGTCAAACTTAAATTAGTTGCACTGAGACAATTGTTACCATCGGTGAAAAGCACGCAGCTGTCCAGCATAAAGGTGATTTCTAATTTATTAATAAAAGAGAATAAAAGGCTCCACGGGCCAAATGGAAACACAGATCAGTCCCAGGGCCAGGTTAGGAACAGTGCATCATTATGGAGGAAAAGCATAATGAAGGACATTCCTGTGTTGTAGGGTTTATGTTCTTAGGCTCATAGTATGCTGGCTTCCAGGGACACATGCTGGCAAGCCATCTGCCCCAAAATCCCTGTTGTGGCGGTGTGGAATATACAACATGTTTTGGTGTATCTGTGCCAGCCACGGCACGCTCCTGTTTCTTCTTTTGGTCCCGTGTACACCTCGCAATAACACGGCAAATGATTACATACTTTATAGCGACTAACCGCGTGATTTGTGTGGTTCATCACAACATTAATTGCATTTTTATATGCTTTTACCTAATGAAAGAGCAATATGTTTAAAAACTTGAGCGGACAAAATATGCATTTGTATGAATTTTGCAGCAATTGGAACAAAACCGACCCCACCATCATCGGATTACAACAACAGATGAACACAGCTCAATTCAAAATCAAGCTGTTTCAATATTATTAGTCTACTCAAGGAGGACAGGTTTCATCTGTTTTTTAAAGAGAGAATATATATTTTTTGAACGCTGTCCTCGTTGCAGGTGCAGGAACCCATGTATGTCAAATAGCAATTCCAGATTTGAAATAACATCAATAAAATAAGATAACTAAAGAGAGGAGCGAGCTGGATGACAAGCAGTAGTGAACGTGTCTAACTTGTGGGTTGTGTATTTAAACGTGGCGAGTTATGACTGAGACCTGATCACCATCTAGGTTGGATTGCGTTCCAATCGCAGCGCTTTCACGGTTGATTTACACCTCTTGTTATTGTTATTGTGCGTTTACCACATCTTCCACAGTCTCTGAAATATCCACGGCAACCGCAATCTCACTCCATTCTAAACAGGAATATAATCGGAGAATATTTGTGATGAAGCTTGTTGATGAGTTCTCTCCGAGTAGCCGAGAGGTTAGATTTCCTGACCTCTAGATTCAATTAAAACAGAAAGTACTCACTGTGCACGGCTCAGCAGAGATGCTATCCATGAAAGATGTTATCGAACGAGAAACCCAGACAGGCGATCGCTTTGATTTTTCTCATCCTTCATGCCATTCCCTCCTGTTATTTTCTCAGTGACCCCTGAGAACCAGTAAACACAGAGCTCAGGGCCTCATCCGAAGCCAGGGGCAATAAAGATGAGTAACGATTGCCTCTCTCTCTTCTCTCTTTGCAGACAAGCCAGTCTAAATGAGGCAGCTGAGAAGTATTATGGACAAGCAGCAAGCCTGAGACCGAACGTGAGTACAACCAAAACTAGCCCGTCATCTCCAGTACTTTCTACCCTGATGGTAACTGTGCAATCACCGACTGGGTGTTTTTCCAATAATCCCATCCATATTAGTACCCCATCTGATTTTCACAATGACCCTCATTGTCTCTGGATCAAACACTAAAATGAGGGCCTCGGTTTGTCTAAGCTCAGAGGTTTGTTTATGCAGCATCCATCATCAGCTTCAAAGCAGAGGCCAGGGTTAACTTTAGAGTAAGAATAATGATAATAACACTTGGTCACGGGGCTGTGACATTTTGAAAATGAATGGGTCCAGTCTCCCAGCGCTCTGACATTAGGGGGTTGACTTGTTTAACTGGAGTCTACTGTGGGAGCACAATACGTTTGGCATGTGGTTACGCTGTTTGTTCCTGTGTCTTGATGAGGTGAAATCCATTCAGGATTAATTGCCAACATATATCTGGACAGCGTTCTCCACACAATGCTTTGTTTCTACTAACATACAAACCGTGGTACGAAAAATAATAACAGTTAGAAACACCAGCAATAACAATGGGAGAGCGTTTAAAATTTCCACAGCCAGCATGAAATTGAGCTATGTTCCTTTTGTTGTCGTTAGTGTCAATGTAGCGTTCAACTTCCAACGGAGCATCGCATATTTACAACCGCTAATTAGGCCCAGACGTACAGTAAGGAGAATCATTGTTCTCATTGTCCCACTTCAAACTAAACATAAATAATGTAGAACAAGCAGGGGATTAAAGGAGAACCGTGGAAAGTGTGTAACTGAAGGATGTGTTACACTGTGAGAATACTCCCAACATCTGATCAGTGCCTGCTCATTTGTTGGTCTTTCTAACATCTATAGGTGAGTTTGAAAATATAAAAAGGCCTGTAGATGTGAATTCGAGCGTGGTTGACGTTGCCCTTTTTGCAGGGTTGCGGGGCGCTCGAGTCCATCCCACTCTATCACGAAGCTAACACGCATAGACAAACGCAAAGCTGCAGGCAATTTTCTAGTTTACTTCTTACCAAGCCTGCATGTGTTTGGACTGCAAGGAGTAACAAGGGCAGTGTGAAGAAACACACGATGAAGTATAGATAACATGCACACAGAAAGACAGAGATCCCAAGATAAAAATGAAAGTCCCCACCACATCCAGATGGTGAGAAATACTCATACATGCGCATAATGTCTCATAATGTTCCCCCCAGTCCACCTCACACCCACAGAAGCTCATTTTCCTCCTAATTGGTCACTTAAGTTTGGATGCATAGTGCAATTTGTGTATCTTAGATCTGAAGCATGATTATAATTATGAATCTTGGCCCATGGTGTGTACCGTTATTCTTTCTTCTCCCCGATGCGTGATGACTCAGGCCATGTTGTCTGTCCATCTTCATTTGTCATTTCATGCTTTGCTGCAGCTCGACTCTTCTCTCTCCAAACGCGGCGGTGTTTTACATTAAACACACATGTCTGCTCACTCTGCAAAAGAGAGGACAATTGCCTTCATTTATTACCTTAGTGCTCTCATTCCTTCCATCTATAGGAGCTAAAGCTGATAGGATGCTGGTTTTGCGTCATTTACCCTGGACAAACTACCACATGTGCCCCATGGACGCCTGCCATTCAAATGAGATATGCGTCTCTTCAGTGTCTACTTTTTGACATTATTTGTACTAATGATCAGGACATTCACAGAGATGATTGCATATGTCGTTCGCAGCCCAGACTCATACACTCCACATTCAACCAGGCCTCCGCTGCTATGTGCCAGTTTTGAACAGGGCAGTAAAGAGGAGAGGTTACAGAGCAGCAGGAAATGGGGGGAAGGAAAGCTCCTGACAAGGGAACATTTTGCAGGCTGTCGCATGTGTTGTGAGGGCAAAGTGATTAAGAAAAGACAGTGGAAGCTGGAAAACTGCAGGAGTTGGGGTATAAATTAAAACAGATCTCAGTCATGTGCAGTACAAGGAGAAAGGCCCTGGTGAGGAAAGGTGAGAGCCTAGAGGGGAGAGGAAGAGAAGTAAAAGGAGAATGGACGGGGTCTGCATGGGCGGAAAGGGGGATCCTTTGAAGCTTTGCTGCAGCTGCACTGAGAGGAAAACCAGGAGTCCGTCGAATTTCTCCACAGGAATCACTCCTCAGTGCTTCTCGGGGCTGCTCACTCATCGGCGTGCAGTCTGGATCATCCTGGAAAGACGTGAGTTGCTTTGTGTTTGAGCAAGCACACGGCAGCTTCCCATTTCTGGAATCAAAACCGTTTCCTCTAAACAGATCGCGGAATTGTTTACCGAGAAAAGTTTCCCAAAGTGTTGACACATATTCACCTTCTGGAGACGGGGATGTTTCTGTCCAGGGCAAACAGGTTGTTGTGTGACTGCTTGCACGAAGACAAAAGTTCACTCGTTCATTACACTCAACCCTGGACATAACTTTTTAAGATTTTCGCTCTCCCTTAATGTCCTATAGATTTACGCTCAACTCTATCTGATCATCCACCGACGATTGGTGGGAGATTAATGGAGCAGGAGTAAAAGTAGGAACTGAAAAAATGCACTTCCTGAAACCAAATTCTTCTTGGGTTAGTGAAAATGTTCCCGAGGTGCCAAAGGGGCTATTCTACTCATTCATGTCCAGGCTATGGCTCAATGTCCCACCTTTTGATGTGAAACAACCTTCACAATCATCTCCACGACTAACGCTCCTACAACCAAACCCTCTCTTAACTTAACAAAGTATCACATTGTTTGTTTGTTTGTTTGTCAGCTACATCCCTCCACCGGATCACCGTCTCTTCCAGTCGTGCCTATGTGTTCGCAGTTTCTTTGTGACTTCTGTTTTTCTACGCAGTAAAAAAACCCCTAACTTTCAAATTGCTCCCCCGATGTTATTTTGTGGCTTAACCTTCAAATGGAGGGTCAAACGGGGGGTAATTTATCGCTCACACAGACTCAGAATTACCTCAATGTTGTAAGTCATAACCCTGATTTCTCATGCGAGCCGTAATTGAAAGCCACTAAGAAAAATGTTGCATTTCATTCGCTGGTGGATTCGCGGTTCATTCATGGAAACGCGTGGAGTGTCTGCAAAAGTCAACTCACGGAGTAATTAAACGCTTTAGCACATTTGAGCCAGATTAGACGTGTTCATGCCAGTCTTTACTTTGGCCGAGTCGTCTGTAGCGTGTTTTATGCGTGCTGAGGGAACTAGCGGGTTTTCTCCAAGGGACAATAGGATTAAGCAGAGTCTGTTTGATTTATTAATGAATTTAATTCCCCCTGTGAGGAAAGCGGTGCTGTTGGACATATTGTTCCCATTGAAAGTCTCATGCATGGAGCATCACTCATCCAACTCTTGACAGTGGAAAAACAGAAATGTTTTTGAGTGTTTTGTGGGTGTGCTCGATGAGCACGGAACGACGTAAAGTGTGGACAAAGCAAGATAAATGGCCGAACGAGCCGCCGTCGTAGCCTCAGTGCTCTCAGCGAATGGCTACCTAACCCTCGAATACGGTAAGAATGAACTTTGGACCCGCTTTACTACCTGTATGGGAAGTGATTAAACGGTTGTTTGCGCTCAGGGGCCCGTTTCCACAAGGTTCAAAAATAATCTCCGAGTTGCTCACAGCTGGAGAAAATATTCAAATTGATATGCATTCCAGAGGATCGTAAGGCTCCTACAGGTTCTGGGCAGTCACAGACAAAACCAAACCATCTTGACAGAATCGTGATGAAATCTTTGACTGTCAGTCAGGATTTGAAAATCTCACAGCATCAATCTGACTATAATCTGACTATAATCTGACTGCTCTTAAATTCTTATCATGGACGTTACTGTAGATGGGTCAATAAACCTCTTTGGACTGAGTTCCCTTAATCCGTACTACTTTTTTTATCTCTTTAGTATTTTAACATTGTCTCACTTTGTTGTTGTTTTTCAGAGATTTCTGGTAACGCTCCGTCATACAAAGAATGTTGCTTTAGGAATTAGGCTTGATTAGTTAATGGGCCGTGAAAAAAAGGCTTCAGGCTTGTGGTGTAACATGTCAACATGCCGTTCCGTGTGACAATGATGTACAGAGAGATAATTATCGGAAAAAGACTCAAACGCAGCAGCAAGCTCATCATTTGCCATTTCTGTTTAGACATTTCCACATTCCTTCCTTCACCAGCTTTTTGCAGCTACACAGTAGCTTTGCTGCACAATGAGACGTCTTTTCCTCGCTCCAAGCTCAAATAGAGTTCAGATGTGGCCCCTCCCTTGGCTTGTATGCTCCACGGTCCTGCAATGATTGCTCTCCGGACACTTTCCTGTACTTAAGTCCTCATGACTCATCCTTTGGATTGACAATGAGTTTGCCTCATGGCACCAGCAGGGATATACATTCATCTCTGACCGCTTCAAAGTCCCGGTTACTCCCTCTGACTTGTGCAGCAACGGAAAAGACGCAGGGACACGCAAAGAAGGACCGTTAGAAAACCCTGGGTGATCTGACCCACGGATCACACGGCCTGTCAGACCTGCTGTGTCATCCCCACAAAGTGAACTCACAATCACACAATATGCAGATTTGTCCAGTTTTGTACACAGTCCAGATATTTGATGCGTAAATCACTGAATCTGGCTCGATGTTAACAAAACTTTCTAGTGAAATTTCCCTCTTTGTTATTAATTCATTGCAAGTGTGGTTACACTTTTACACTACGCTGTATACATTGAAAAACAGGACATTTGCATGTTTCATCTTACCAAACATTCCGGTCTTTGCCTCGGGGATTTGAGAAGTTTGAATTTTTCATGATATGATTCAGTCTAAACAGACCATTAGCGTTGAATAAATGGTTATTTTGGATGTGTGTTTTGCCTTTAAATTACCCCGTTTGTACTCACTGTGTTCGCTCCTCGGGCTGTTGGCCGCTCTTGAACAGGAAAACGCTCTAAACCGGCCTGAAGTGTACTCGGCACGAACTGATCCCGTTCTAATGTGACTCTAATCTGTTTTGCTTCCAGTACCCCGCGGCCTTGATGAACCTGGGGGCCATCCTCCACCTCAACGGAAAACTGCAAGAAGCCGAAGCCAATTACCTCCGAGCCCTGCATCTGAAACCGGACGACACCATCACCCAGTCCAACCTGCGTAAGTTGTGGAACATCATGGAGAAGCAGGGCCTGAGGACCCTGAGCCCCTGATCTCACCAGCTCACATTCTTGCCATCCGTACGCCAGCCCTGGTTAAAGGACGGCTTACGAGCTCCTCGTTCGCTCTTCCTCATCCAGGGGAGATGGAAGAGAATTAAGGAAGATGTTTGCTCAGAGGCCACGGCTGTACTGTGCAGCCCTCCTAACGACTGCTGAGCTCCTTACACACCTCAGGCCAGCAGCTTTCCTCAGAAGAATTGATCACTATTTGGCAAGCACCACACAGTATTTGGACTCTCTATAACTTTCTCCTGCGAGTGCTCTCACAGGAGCCACGATGTCATTACATTTTTTTATGTGAAACTTTCGGTACGTCCTTGAACGTTTGCCAACGAATTGGTGTTTTAAATGAGTATTTGGTCCGAAGTGTTGTTTTAAGGTCAAATCTGTCCCGGGTTGGTGCAAGATAAAATAGGAAAAAGAGAAACGATCCTCAAGACTCTGAGCTGAGGATCCTTTCCTTTACCTTTAATTAAAGCTCTCGCCTTTTGGATGAAACATTTCAGCTTGACAATGTAGCAAATGTGAAGAATTTGATGCCATCCCAAAAAAAAAACGTCCTAATTACCCTCACGCCGACATCGCCAACGTCGCTCGTTTTTTGCGTTCTCTCACGTGTCAACGCTTCGTTCGTTCATGAGGTTACACTTCTTAACCATGACGTGACAAACAGCATCGTTATTGTAAACCACATGTAGCAGATGGCCAGATTATTGGTGCAGAAGTTAAAAAGGGAAATTATTTTTTATTCAGTCGCCTCTTAAAAGTTCTGCCTGTCGGATTAATTACGATTTTAATCTAGGAAGACAAATACGGGGGGAGAAGAACAACAAATCATTGTGATACAAAATAACAAACAAACGTGACTCCTTTTATGATCAACTTTATGATAAAAGGAGAGAAACATTATATCGGTGAACTACACAGGCAGCATTCACCTCCCGAGCTGCTGTGTTTACTGTGCTCTCCACATGCAAATCACCATGGCAACGGCAAGCTACGAATGGATTTATTAAGCTACAAACAGCAGGTACGGTAGATTTGTGTCCTCACACCCCTAACGGAGTTTTTACCAAATACAGTTTGATGCACACCTTTGATTACATGAGACAGACGTGATATGTGTGTGAGGGAAACGTTAGAATGGTGTTTATGTTGGAGAAAAAAAAAAAGATTTTCAAAGTGTTTGTATAAATGGATTCTAATATATACCTACATTGTGTACAGAATAAAGTAAATGGAAGCTCTTTAGCGGAGCACGTTTGGCTCTTTACATGAAGTACAGTATTTTCCCCCGTCACTGTTTTTGGTGTCATTTTGTATATATTCTGTGTAATTAACATCAGTTACGTTTGTCGTCGTCGATATTCATGAAGCAGCACTTTCCATGTAAGAGTAAGAACATCTACAGTACACGTGGAAGTCAAACATTCTCTGTTCACTTATAATTGATCACACGCCCTTCGAACTCTGTGTCAGTTTATCATTTGGGTTACCTTGGCAACCAAACCAGCTGGCACTGTGTTTCACCTGTAAAATATAATGAAGGAAAACGGTGGACATGACGTACACGTTTGTTTTCCTCACTGAAGGGAACATTTATAGTTTTGTGTCTGATCATAGGTAAATATTGAGGAAGTGCTGAAATGCAGAGAAATGTAGGACACACACACACACACACACACACACACACACAGACAGTCCCAGTATAGCTTTCTAACACATGCAGTCATGATGATGTCACAGATGTTTGTATTGGACCGAGTGTGACGTTAAGACACACGTCCACGTTCATTCCTGTAGGACACCTCACACGCACACAGACACACACCCGATGCTGAAGATGTTCTCCTGTGTGTAACGTGTTTATGGACAAACACTGATTACTGTTGTTGCTCGAGTGAGGATGGGAGAAAAAAACAAAAAAAAAACAAAGTTTCACTCTGTGTCTCTGCTCAGGGATCTCAGGCGGTGGGTTATTGCAGAAACTCGTTCACAGAGCGTTTACTAAATTAAAGATTTATTTTTGAAAGTTGTTGTATTTGTATAAATTATCAGGATTTGTAGCCTTTCCTCTTTTTTGTAATATAAAAACGAAACCATGTGCCAGAATAGACTTTTTTTCCCGATGTTGCTTTTTTTCCACAATAAATTTATGGTGTTCTGCTTTTGTTGTGTCTGTGCATTTATGCGTTCAGCACTAAATTAGCGACACACACCATTCATCTTCCCTTCACGTCCACGCTAGCGCTCAGACCCAAAGTGTGGGTCTCGCCCGCCGTGGAACAGGATTTACGGGACATTTCAAGTTTTCCCCCCGCAAATTTGCTGAATCGTGTCATAAAATCAACTCTGGATCTCCTCGACTTTGATCTTGGAACAACAAAGAGGAGATGTAAATATTCCCATATGGAAGGAGTAGCACAGTGTCTGCATATGGTCGCCGCGTCTCCATTCCAACCCCCCCCACGTTTTAGACCCCGCTGACAAGCAAAAAGGCCCTTCCCTGAAAGCGAGCGAGCGAGAGAGAGAGAGAGGGAGTCCGCCGCGTGATGTTTCTCACATGTCTACATAGAAGCTGTGCTCCCGCCGGCCGTGCCCACCACGGTGCCCGGCTCGCCTCTTTGGGCTGGAATGCGCAAAGGCTGCTCGGGTCGTGCGGTCGGGTTTGGATTCTGTTTTCGTAGCGCAGGTGCACCTGGTTTATCTTCACAAATAATCAAAAAGTGAAAGTTTTTGTCCTATCGGTGAGTCTGTGCAGTCACGCTACAAACGCAGTGTGTTTCATGTCTCCCCGTAAGCCTCAGCAGACGTGTGCGCTCCTGCCCGTGTGTTCCGCTAAACGCTCCAGAGAAAGGCTCGTGTTAGCAGCCGTAACGTTCACTCTGAAATGAATATGCAGATGAGTTGAGCTCATCTGCTTCGGAGCGTCGGCTGCCTTCACGCCAAAATGATATTCCGAGGCTGTCGCGTGTCCTCGTTTGCCTCTCCGCTCCGGGACGCTCTCATTTTGTCCGTCTTTATTAGCCGCACAGCAGGCGTTCGAGTGATGAAGAGAGATGTGAAGAGAAGAGAAGTGAAGAGAGTGATGAGATGAACTTATTAAGTCTGCGTTCTGCCGAACCCTTCGTCTGTCCGCCCCGTTACTGCCGTTATTATCGCTCACGTGCGGCGCAAAACCTGTAAATTGAATCCGATGAGGGATTACGCAGCACGTGGTGAGGCCGCACCACAGAAGGAGCACAGAGTTCGATTTCTATTTTATACTCTGAGTACGAAGAATCCTCTCCCCGACTTTAGAGCATCACGTCTCATGCAGCTTGATTTCCTGTTCCTATATCCAAATATTCACGTTGCATTCATGGTACCAGGCCAAGGATTCCCTGCGTTCAGCACAGGAGGAAATCAAGAACATCTGTCCTCCACTTCCACGACTTAGCGTGTTTCATTACTTTATATGACCTCTAGCATCCAGAGGAGTTCAACATATAAGACGGGATGATTTTTTTTGATTATTTTGTTATGATCTGGCACGTCGGTTATCAAGCAGATTTTTGTGCTTTGGTGTGCCCTTTGACCTGAATCGTCGGGGCCTTCGGTCTCTTTGGATGGACGGATGAATCCTCCCCTCTCAGCCCGACAGCTCGTGTTATTAGGCGATATAAGGAGAGTGCTGACTTGACATTATTGAAGGGTTTTAGTGTTCACGATGGATTTTGGTTTTTGGTTTGCTGGAATATCCTCTAGTTGGACCCAAAGCTGCTCTGCTGTTGGATGTGTTGACCTACAGTGAGAGAGAGAGAGCGAGAGAGAGAGAGAGAGATGTGGATGTGCCTGTGTATGCATGTGTGTGTGTGTATGAATGAACTTACATGGGCGTCTCTCCACATTTTGTTATAGAATGTTTGCATTAAAAAGAAGAAGTGAAAGACAAAATCCAGATCCCTGTGTCCCAAAAATGGCCACCCTTGGGGATTTACAGAGCACCGTCACCAGCCAAAAACCCCGGAGACCTTCTGAACACAGCAATTTGTGTGTTTTGGCAGCTGGGACCTGTGATTTTCAGGAAATGGCCCCCTATTTTGCATCCACAGTGACAGAATGTATTTTGTCTGCCGTTGGGTATCACTGATGTGGCGCCATAGGAGCAAAACTCCATTCATTTCTATGGCACGGGCGTGCCTGTGTGTGTTTCAAAACTGCGAGCGTGTGTGTGGCAGCCGGAGAGAAAGCAGGTGCGGTCCGAGCGGATCGAGACGTTGAGATTGATTCGTTCCAGAGACGGGAGACACAACGCGGCGTAATGTCAAAACAACGGCCTCGTCTCCCAGTGTCCACACAGCTGGATTTCCATTCAGACCCTCAGGTGGACCACATCAGGGTCTGTACGTGCTGTGATATATAGGTGTGTGTGCGTGTGTGCATGAAAATGTGCTCTTTTAGGCAGTAATTGTTCCCACTTGAACAATCTGACTCATCTGAACCATAGACAGAAATGAAAGTTTCCACGACTTCCTCTACCAATTTGAACAACAACAACAACAACAACAACAACAACAGTGTAAAGTAACTAAGTACGCATACTTCACACAGTACTTAAGTATTAGTTTTGGGGATGTGTACTGGATGTCTTGTCAGCTGCTTTTCCTCGTGTAGAATATAATCGATATTTATCTTTACAGACATGTGGAGTGTTGGCTGAGATTATAAATCAGTTAATCTGAGGATTATTCCATGTCGTCTCTCATGAGGAGAAGTTATTTTTCTATTTTCTATATTTACGCACAGTTATGATTCTAAAAAATAATAACACTTTTGGTACATGAATAAAATGAACATCATTGAGCGACTTAATCCACCAGATTAACCAGAATATGAGAATATTAAAACTGTCCACAACAGTTAGATTAGTATTAAAATTCCATCCTCTCTACACACACAGTGACACCGTGACCCTGTGGGGTCCGGACCACGACCCCCGACCCTGGTCCTCCTCTCCTGTACTGAAGCAGCCCGCCGGCCCCGACCTGTCCTGTCCCATTACGTTACCGTCTCCATTTACCGTTCACGGTGACGTGAGCGTTCCTGACAGAGCTCCGCTGACCCGCGCTCACACCGCCGCAACGTTTCAGCCATTTGTCTTTCTGTCAGCCCGCCGCGACGAGACTCTTGAGAAAACACAACACGAGAGGGCTTAATGCAAATAATGCGGTGAAACACACACCAGGAGAGAAAGTGAGGACATATGTCCGGAGCGATGGGATAATGGGACGGACGTCGCTGCAGCGGAGACCGAGCTGCATCGAACCCGGCAGTTATGGTTTCACTTTAGGACTCATTCAAACAGGTTTTCATGTCAACGGTCGTGTTTCGGTGGGCAACATTTACATAATCCAATCTGAGCTGCCGTCACATGACGCAGGGCCGTAATCTCCACATCACGGACGGACTCGGCACCGATCGGGGGGGTCAGAGTTTGGGGACGTTTCATCGAGTTTGGTGCAGCCATGTTTTTAAGAGAGAAATTTAAAGTCGGATTCTGCAGGAAATCGTTGTTTTTATTCGGTTCTAACTGGAAAAAAGTCTTAGAACTGGATTTTGTAAATGTCCAGGGACCCATTTGGGCAGAACTTCTGCATAATTTCCTTTTAATCGTTGTGTTGGGCTTTGATTGAAAAGTGTTGAGCTTTGAGTGATTTCCTTCATATGTTGATGTAACATCAGTCCAGATGTGTTCCCCCATCACTGACTTGAACCTCAGTCCAAGCTCTCCTGGGTGATCCGTGCCTGGTTTGGGTCTAAATGAAACACAAACAGAAACGTGTTGTCCTGGGAAATGATGGGATTCACAGTAATTACAGATTACGGCGTGAGTGGATTTTACACGGCAGCTCCAGGAGAATCTGTGTTTTTATGAAAAAGAAAAACAGACTTTGACATGTTCTCCGTTTAAAAGGTCTTCTTACCTCGATTATTACCGAATCATTTCACCTCACACACGTTTCACCGTTCAGTCTCTGGGCTGCTGCAGGTCGTTAGGGGTGGAACAGAGACAGCTGAGACTCGTTGGAGACTCATCGGAGGACGGACGGCGACGAAAGACAAAGCTCGTCCACTGTAAGTCTTTTAAAGTTGGTTCCTGGCGTTCATGTAGTAGATGTAACGAAACGTCTGCGTGTTTGTGGAGGATGACACCGTTATCTCTAAACTCTGGTCCCTCGCCTGACAGTCTGTCAGATTATAATCTGAAGACATTTCATCCGTTTGTTCCACACGGATTTCTCGCCCACGTGTTTCTCGCCGTGTCCAGACTCACACACGCCGGCTCTCAAAAATGGTTACCAGGGCAGCAACACGTCCGGTTCTCCCAAATTGCCGTCCTTTACCGCAGAGTCGGGGATATTTAGTGTAAGGGCCCTGTCAGAGTCACTCCGAGTGGAGCCCGTTTCCACTGACCGAGGACCGCCACGCCTGACGCTCTCCCTCGCCGTCTTCGCGAACCGACGTCCGGCCCGTGCGTTCCGACCCACGGCTCCATTTTAAAACCGCACGTCTTCACGTTTGATTAAACTCATTATCTCACTAAATGGAACTCTTGCTAGTTTTTCACGAGACTGCCAGTCATTTCTTTTCCTTTTTTTTTTCTTCATCTCTTCCTCCTCCACCCTCCTCTTCACAGCACAGTCCTCCAGCTTGTTATTTATCCACAGCACAGCGTGAACGGCTGATTCTGTTCCTCCGAGACCCATTAAAGCCGGCAAACTGTCCCGCTCAGACATCGCCGCCATCCATCATGCAAATCTGGAGCGCGGACGCCACGCACGAGTCGAGCGCGGCGTTCCTGTTTTATTACACCCTGGATGTCAAAACTCTGTAAAAATCTGCGGCTAATAACTCTGGACGTTTTCATGAAAAGCTCCCATAATAACAGAAACGGGACACCGGTGGGGTCCGCGTGGAAGGAGCAACAGGTCTCGCGTCAGTGGGGTTTGGTTAGTCAGACTCGACACTCTCCTCCACTCCCACGCCCCCTCCCCCCCCACTCCCCCACAGTAGCTAACCCAGGTAGCCCGGTCGGTGGACGGGGAGCAGCCTGCTGCGTGTTATTCTGCCCTCGTCTCCTGTGAGGGAGGTCATTTGCAAACAGGCTTGAGGACTTAAACCACCAAAGGTTCCAGAACGGAGGCCCCCGCCCGCTCTGATAGACGTTCCAATGGAAAATGTCTTAAAGCTGCGGTTTGAACAACAACCAACACAGGGATCCTGGGGGCCGCTCCGCCTGATCCAAACAACATGTTCCCCTCTCTCCTACGTCTGCTCCCATCCTCCTCGTGCTCACAATCACGACCCGCTTTCATTTTTGTGTCGTGTGAGGATGATGTAGGTCTTTAGCGAACGCCTCTCATCGCTCAAATGTCTTTTTGGTGCTTTTTTTTTGAGCATCATCCTCCTCATCCTCCTCATCATCATCACTGAAGAAGGTCACGGGCTGTAAAAGTGTAAGCGTGAACCCTTCGCGTGTCTAATAGTTCCCCCCGTTGTCGGTGGCCATGATGGAGTGTGTGTTTGGATGAAACCCGTTAAAACAATTAAAACGCACGAGAACGTTATGATTCATCGTTTGCCAAGAATCGTCTACATGCCGCCTTAAAACACACACGTAGGGAATGTGTGATGCTTGTACTGCTCACGCACACACACACACACACACACACACATACCCACATGCTGGTCTGATTTCTGTCAAATCAGGACTTCTTACAGATCCCGATAGCTCCATTACTCCCTGATTGTAATTGATGCCTTTGTGCCTTTGATTGTGTCGAGCTTTGCCCTCCCCGTCGACGCGAGTACCTTCGGGCCTCGGACCTTGATCGTACAAGCACCAACCCCGAAAAGAGCACGCACGGCCGCATCTGCTCCGTATCAGAGCAGACGGATAAATGAACACAGTCGCTGTCGGTAGCGTCGGCTTCCCCGTCGGAGGGGGCGTGTCCACTGCGACAGATGAAACCTCATCGTCTAATCTGGGTACAGATGATAGTTGGGTTCTTTATTTTGGGGGATGGAACGTTAATTAGCTCATGACATCATTAAAACAACAAGCACGGACTACACTGTGCCAGTTTATAAGCATTAGGACCACCGATTCATCGTATGACATCATACTGTATGCTTCCTTTTTGGCGATTTTCTATTTGTGTGAAACGTCTTCTTCTTACGTTGTGTATAATTTCTCTCGTTGGATTCTCATTGGTACAACCAGCCTGAGCTTTTATCATCAAAGTGAAGGATTTACTGAGTTACTCTCAGATATACAGAAACGTATAAGAGAGGACTGGAAATAATCACAGCGTGTTTATATATTTGGCATTTCTGTCCTTAAAATGGTTCGATTGGCACTCGATGTGGACTGATGACTTTTATGAAGCTTCGCCGCCTTCCCAGCGTCCCCCACTTCCTCTCCGACCTCGTAAACGTCCTGTAATCGCTTTTTGCATCCAATTCATTTCTGTCTTTGCTGGTGTTTCGGGCCCTGACGTCAGGATTCTTTCTAACCTGATGAAAGCCGTGTGGTTTTTTCCTAAATGAGCGCTGAGGTTTGGTGGTGTGCAGCGATTAGCCATAAAATGATGTGTTCATCAAAGAGCGTCTTCTTGTCTGTAGACTTTCCAGCCGTCCGACGTTCGTTGAGCCGCACGGTGACCCGGATTTTATTTAAGCGTTTAATGTAATATTCTCTAATTCTTCAGATCTGGCATTAGGCCGAGGTAAAATGAAAACGTTTGATCTTTTATTACTTTTTTCTTGTGTACAGCTTATAAGTAAATTAATTCCTTTCCCGTAAAAGCTTTAAATATAATGTATAATATGTTAACGTTTACCGTTGGTTATGAGACGCACATTTACTGAAAACTCATACACGTGTTTTTTGTTGTTGTTGTTGTTTTTATGTGCCCCATAAGCTCTCTCATGGGTGTCAACTGACATTTTAATTCCGTTTATTTACGTATGAGTCAGCAAATTAAATCCAAAAAGAATATTCACGACTGAAGCGACATTTTCTGTCTACAGCAGAAGTTTTATCCTTTGGGCTGTTAAAATATAAAGTCAGGAAGCAAAATTGAAATAAATCTGAAAAGAGAAAAGAGCTTGCATCATAAAAAATAGGGAAATTAGAACGAAATCCATCATAGACATCAAGTATTAAGGTTAGAGTTAGAGTTAGGATTAGGGTTAGGGTTAGGGTTAGAGTTAGGGTTAGGGTTAGGGTTAGTGTTAGAGTTAGAGTTAGAGTTAGGGTTAGGGTTAGGGTTAGAGTTAGGGTTAGGGATAGAATTAGGGTTAGAGTTAGGGTTAGAGTTAGGGTTAGGGTTAGGGTTAGAGTTAGACTTAGACTTAGGGTTAGGGTTAGGCTTAGAGTTAGGGTTAGGGTTAGAGTTAGTTCGTGTTCGAGTTTCCAGTTCGTGTAAGGCTCGGTTCTGGTTTCGGGTTCGGTTCCGGGTTCGGTTTTGGGTTTGGTTCGAGTTCGGTTCTGGGTTCTGGTTTGGTACCAGGTTTGGTTCCGGGTTCGGCTCTGCGTTCTGGTTAGGTTCCGGGTTCGGTTCTGGGTTCGGTTCTGGGTTCTGGTTTGGTACCAGGTTCGGTTCCGGGT